>JAFBJS010003514.1:130173-161988 GCA_016785265.1 Paraplagusia blochii | reverse complement strand
TCCTAAAGAGAATCTCAGCATCTTTAACTCCTCCACCTCCAGCTCTGTCTCCTGTCTTCTGTCTATTCCTAGTGTCTCTAATCCATCCATCATGTCTGGTCTCACAACCTTCTTGGAAACCTTTCCCTTCACCTTAGCTGACTCGCTTCTATCATAAATCCAACAGTGAAATTTCTGACTATGAGGCCTTTTCTCCAAACCTTTCTGTCTGTGTTGTCTCTCTAATCACCTCATTCCTGATCCTGTCCATTCTTGTCTCTCCTAAAGAACCTCAGCATCTTTAATTTCTCCACCTCCAGTTCTCTCTCCTGCCTCCTGCCTATTGTGTTTCTAATCCGTCCTGTAAACTTGTCCCTTCACCTTAGCTGACTCTCTTCTATCACAGATCACTCCTGACTCTTTTCTACAGTTGTTCCATCCTGTCTCTACTCTATTCTTCTCCTCTCTTCCACAGTCTTCACTGCTCTGAACAGTTGATCCTCAGTATCTAAACTCCTCCCCTATCTTCACTTCTGCTCCTTGTGCCCTCACCGTTCCAATGTTCTCCCTTTCCTTTACACACCTTCATGGCAATGTTCTGCCAAACACAGTGCTTTTAAGCATTCCATGTTTCCTCTTCATTGTATTCTTCATACCTCTAGTTGTACAAGGTATTAATAAGAACAAGAAATTGAAGAAAACAACAGGGTGATCTAATAGTTCTTTCCATGACTGTATATATATCTTAATAAATGTTTGCCTTCATTATGTGACATCCTTTAATCCAAACAGATGACCTGTCAAAGAGGCTGATCTCTCCTGAACTTGGAGTTGTTTTCTTCAACGCCCCCAGCAGGTTAGAGCTGGACCAACAGCCAAGTGAGTAAGGCGGTAAAATCATACATTATATAGAGATGTAGAGATATGGACAATATTGCCAGTCATCAGTAAACCTTACCTGTTTACCCTTGTCTTTTACAAAATAACACAAGTCCTATTTGTCCCAGATAGCTGGGGTGTTTGGGAAATAATTTAAAATATTAATAAAAAATAAAACACTACGCATTGATTGCAGAATGAAATCTAAAAAAATATTTATTTAATCTATTCTTGCCCTTTAAGGTGTAGACGCAGTACTCAAAAGCAGCCAGCAGGGGGCACAAGCCGTACATTTACTGAAGAAGCTAGAAATCATACCACAGCCATTGTTTCGAACACAAGGAGTCCCCATTGAGCCAATAACGCTGTTCCAGAAGATGGGTGTTGGTCAACTGGACCTGTATGTCCTGAATCCTAGTAAAAACAGTCAGGAGTATCAGATGTTCATGCAGAACTGGCCTGATGGAGTGTCAACAGCATCCAAATCCCAATCACTACCTCTTACTGCCCTCACCTCAGTGTCTGCACTGCTCGTATGGCATCCAGCCTGCCCTCAGGAGAAGGTGGTCAGGGTGTTGTTTCCTGGTGTTACCCCACAGACGAAGCTGCTGCAGGGGCTGGAGAAGCTAAAGGGCCTGGCCTTCCTCCAGAAACCCACAGTGACGACCGCAGATCTGGAGAAGCTGAATGAAGACAAAAAGGTCAGGAGGAGGGAGAGTCAGGACAGTGGCAAGTCTCAGTTGAAGGAGACAACTCTGAAACAGGTGAAAGAAAAAGGGGTGAAAGAGGAGAACAAGGAGGTGTCGACCAAAGAGAAGGGAAAGGTTGGTGGTGGAGATAAGAGCAAAACAAAGGAAGTGGGTGGGAAGCAAAAAGCAGCATCGACGGAGAAGAAAGCACTTAAGAAGGGAACAGGGAAAGAGGGAAGGAAAGATGAGAAGACAGGTAATAAAGATGAGAATGGTGTAATCAAGAATAGTCAAGTGAAGAAGGACAGCATCTCCTCCAAACCAAGGAGTGATTCAAGAGCTAAGGTCAAAAAGGAGTCAAAGAACGAGTCTAAAACTGGAGCAAAGACGGGGAAGAAACCAGCAGCGAAAGAAGGGGATGATGTCAATAAGACCAAAGTGTCAAACAAGCTCATGTTAAATCCTGACATGGAGAATGTGTTACAAATCCCAGAGTGTAAACCTGCAGAAGAACAAAGTCCAAAAGTAAAGAAAGAACCTGAGGAGAACGCCTGCGTCTCTAAAACCTCTACCCCTGAGGATATAACAGCTGATTTTCTCAGGCTTAGAGAAGAAACAGCATCTGAGTCCAAACATAAAGGCAGTGAGTCAGAAAATGAGAAGCTCTTAGGAAGACTGAGCAAAGAAAAAAGTACTGAAGCTTCAAATTCTCCAGAGGAAGAAACAGCCAGTGGGCCGGGCATGATGAGAACATGCAGTGAGGACAATGAAGTCCAAGATAAAGACGAAGCAGAAAAGCAGAACCAGGCAGGAAATGTTTCCAAACCAGCTAAGGTTGTAGGATTTCCTGCTCCTTTAAATAAGACACCAAAGAGTCATCGTTCAGTCCAGTTGGATCTGACACCAACTGAGTACACCCTTCTGGACGGGGCTTTGAAACATAGTCCTCCTTCCAAGTCGTCCCCCGTGAACCAGGTCCCATTCAGTCCTGATGAGGAGACAGTGGAGCCGACAACCCCCGACTCCAGGCCCAACAGTGCCGGCCACACTCCGTACTGTCTTTCCCCAGATGATGTTTGGTGCAACAGGGCAACTCTTAGCAAACTGCAGGCTCAGATGAGTAACTCCGACGAGTCTCCTGACGCCAACCAAACAAATGTATCGTCTGGGCAAAGCGAGAGACATCCTTGTCCGTCCAGAACCAACATGGAGACACAAGCAGCTCCTAGGGAGAAACACCTGAGCTTCCTGTCCTTAGGTACGTTCAAAGAAGTCTCCTCAGATCCGTCTCCGTCTGTGGCCACCACCACCACTACGCACTCCATGCCAGCAGAGGTCAGCTCACCTCAGTCCACAGAAGTAGACGAGTCTCTGTCCATGTCCTTTGAGCAGGGGTCAACAAACGTGAGCCAGAGGGAGAGCGATGACAGCGCCGTTCACTCCCACTCCAACGGAACCCATTTTGTGGGGATGTCTTTGGCGATGAAGAAGCCCTCGAGATCTTTAGGCCAAGGTCCAGATTCGGGCCGACCACCAGCTCCCAGCAGCCTCCACTTTGAGGTGTCCCCTAACGAGGTTGATCTTTGTCTGGTTTCACCTTGTGAGTTCAAGCATTTTAAACCTGAATCTGGTGAGTCCTGCAGAGGAACATCTGCTCCACATCACCACAGCACCAACAACAACTACCCTAAAGACACGTCCCCCAGTGAGTCAAACGCCCCTGTTTGCACAGAGGACTGTCCATCCACCACGGCAGACGGAGCACTGGACTCGGATGAGGACGAGTCCTGTAGTGAGCCAACTCATTCTCCCCGAGACCTCTGTGCCAGTCAGGCTCTACCTTCAGACCCTCTTCCTGTCCCTCCAAGGGACAGTCCACCTCTGCCCCCACTTCCAGACACCTCCATGCCTGTCCCTCAGTCCGACCTTGACGCCCAAGGAAAGAGACTTAAAGCCAGCAGCATGATGGGCAAAAAACCACCAGGGGTGAGTTGTCCTTTCATCACTCTCATCTGACTATCATCATCCACAGTGGCTCACAATAAAATACTGGGATGAAATTTCTGAAAATATTGACTGGGATCGTTCATGTGTTCCCTTCTGTCCAGATATGGAATGTAGAATTTCTTCATATAGAAACAGTTTTCCATGTTAAATCTAGAACTACCAAAAAATTTATTTAAAAACACTGTCTGTCCGTCCGTTTTCATCCGCTTATCCATATCAACTACTGACCAACTGCCACAGAAATCACATTGCGTCATACTGTACCTTCCTGCAGGTGGTGAGCCCATTGAAATAAACACATTAGAAATTTAAATTGAAATAAAACAGACATTGTTGGTATTCAGTCATCTGGGACATTGTCGAAGTTAAAGTGTCCTTAAGCTTTCCTTATCAATTAAACAATAAAACCAAAATGTATATCCTATAACACAGGCCTGGCAATTATTTTGACCCACGGGTCACAGCTGGTACTAAAATTTGACTCACGGGCCAGGTCAGGATAAAAAAGATCGAGTATTTCCATAAACTAAGATAAATACTCATATTATATGATCAGTTTTAAATGATCTGAAATGAATGTAATAAATCAAATACATATTAAGATAATCCTACCTAAAAACTTTTAAAATTGTTATTGCAGTGATAGTTGCTCTAACTACTAACTCCATGTCCTCCCTCACTGCATCCATCAATCTCCTTTTTGTCTCCTACCTGGTAGCTCCATTTCTAGGATCATTCTTCTACCATTGTATCCACTGTCCCTCCTCTGAACATGTCCAAACCATCTCAATCTGGCTTCTCTAGCTTTTTCTCCAAACCCTCCTGTCTGTGTAGATGTGTATAAGAGANNNGTAGGAAGATATAATGGGTGTTAAATACCTATGATAGTGAACTATTACTTCTTAATAGAGAAGGAAGGAAAATATTATGGGCTTTAACATCTATAAAAAATAGGCTACCACCTTTAAAACATAGGGTAGGAAAAAATTATGGGTAGGAAAAAACTTCAGGTATGGCTATACATTTTTTCTACGGGTAGGAAAATATACAAGCAACAATTTTCAAATGATTTGAGAGCTAGCCTACTATCTAACTGACCTTTTGGTCTTTTGTTGTATTGACTCCTCATTTTCTCTGCTCCGACAGGTGACTGTCATACCCACATATGAGTCGGTGGCCATGCAAGAGTGGTACCAGCAAACTCTGGACAGACAGAGGGAGCTTGGGATCACGGTGCTGGGATCCAACAGCACTGTTGCCATGCAAGACGAGACCTTTCCTGCCTGCAAGATAGAATTCTGAGAATTGACCAAGGTTTCTGTGAAAGAATAAATAAAATACAGGATGGAGTTTTAGGAATTAATAATACTAATTATTGTAAAAAAATGCGGCCTCCTGCTGCACGAAATGGCCTGAACGGGCAATTAAGTTCTAAACTCACCACCACCCCCTGTTGATTTTCACTCATATGTCTTCTTTTTCATTAATAGCCCTGTCTTTGTCTTCATCCATCCTTCATCAACTGCATGTCTAATTCTTGTCCCTGACCCTGTGCTGAACAGGAGTGAAGATTACACAGACCATATATGGTAGAAATTCACAGTAGATCCCCACAGAAAAAGGAAAATTGTATATTAGCTACATTAATTTTACACGCACCAATACACAGCATTGTCTGTTATTTTCTGAATGTGTGAACAACTAAAGCCTGAACCTTGATTTGAGAAATTAAGGCGAAATTTGTTGTCTTTCCTGAGAAATTTAAGGTTGTAAGAGTTCAAGGCTGACTGACCACGAATGTAAAAAACTTGAATACAGTACAGTTAAAACTGTACGCCCTCTACTAATTACAGTTTCGCAGTGTGTCGTGAGGTGATTGCTGTTAAAACTGTGACCGAGCACGTTGTGATCTTTGCCATGTCACGTGTTCTGCACGCTGGTGAGTGATAATCTGAACTGAATGGATGCGATGGCTTTGTTGCATACCAGTATACATTCCTCAGCATCAGTGCAACGGTGTCATTCCGAATGGTATTGTAATTGTGCTCCATTACAAGTGCTTCTAACCATGCCAATTGGAACTAACCGCCTGCCAAGGTGTCTGTGTTGACTCGTCCTCACGTGCTTTAAAATGCCTGACATGGTGTACAGTACATGCCGACTGTGTATTTTAATGAGTGTTATGAGTATGATGGTAGTAAACATCAGTACAGTACAGTATATTGCAAATATATGGGATGTACAGTGTCACATAAATGTTTGGACATACTGAATGGTAATGCCAACCGGATTATTGTGAATAACAATAAAAATAAACCTTAATTATTATCTAAAGCACCGTGGAAAAAATATAAATATATATTACATTTTGTAAATAACATGGTAGAAATATGTTCTCTAACCAGTAAACATGTTTGTGAGCTGGAAATAAAAAACTACTTAAAATCCCATTGTTTTTAATGTATCCAAACATTTTGCTATGGCCACTAGATGTCAGTAGAGAATCCATAACAAGACAGCTTCCCAGATATATCTAACACAATTCATTGAAATGGCTTCACATATAGAAAACAACCGCTTATAGTGTTATGTTTAAGTGATAATGACGTTTTTAATGTGTAAACAACCAGTGAGGATTTCCCAGAATCACCTCGTCAGTCTTCAGTCATCTGCTGGAGACATTCTGTGGAATTACAGCCCTGGTTTCATGTTGGACGGTAGAGTGAAAGTGGAGATTCAGTTTTCCCCCCTGACAACTGACCAAGAGTTTCCCTGGAAATCTCCCGTTTCTGTGTTAACAGCTCCATCTCTCCAGCAGCACCTGCAGTCCCGCCTTTGGGTTTTACAGTGGGGGAAGTGACCTTTGGGTTCTACGACTCTCCGTGTCTTCTTAAAAGAATCTTTCATGACAGTTGTAAATTTAGAGTATTTGTCTGGGTAGTGTTGCTTCCGATATATTGTTTTCTTGGCAAATGTGTAATTTTTTAAGTTAAATTTCATTTTATTATTTAATTTTAATTAAATAGATAAATAATTTTAGACCTATTACTTCCAGAAGTACTTCAAATAACGAAAAGACAAATAATAACATATCGCAATTATAATAATACAATTTCAGATTGTATTGCCAATGAAAGGTTTCCCATAAAATATCAATATCCTATAAACATACAGTAAATTTATTTCTTATTTCTTAAATATATTCTCACCATTAAAATGTACGGTTTGAAAAAACTGTTGAATTCTTGAAAAGAATATTTTATGGTAAATTTTTCTATTGTATTGGATTTGCAGCAGCCGAAACCAAACCGCCTCTGTGTCCTTGGTGCCGCCCTCTTCTCTCTCAGTATAAAGTCACACTTTCGCAACGTCGCCTACAACAAACGCTGCAGCTGAAGCCACGGAGCAGACGCGCTGACACGGATTACTATCCCTGTAGCCGGATTATATCTGCTGCACGTTTCTCTCTGTCACTGGAAATACTTTCTCATCTTCATTTTTTCAAAATGATCCCCGAGGAAACCATCGAGAACAGGTAAAAACGTCACCGCATCTCGTTCTTCTGTTATATCCATGTGTGTGAACCATGTGGAGGAGAAACGCGTGTGCGCTGCACACTGTCGACCCGTGGACTGGGCTCCAGTGGCAAATGCCTCGCAGAAATATTTAGCTGTTTCCAAAAGTAATCGACATGTAGTTTAATGCGCGAATGCATTTGTTAATACGCACAGTTCATGTAAGGTTGAAGGTATTTTTGCACCCTTGCAGCTGTGCATGCATGTTGCACAACCTGCAGAGTATGGATCACCGTGATGCTCAAAAACCCTTCGCAAATCTCAATCCCCACTATGTAACACATTTATTTTAAGATTGTTGGCATCACTTTCCTTCAAACCAATGCTACTGTGATTTATAGCATATTAATAAAATGTTTGGTGTTGACTGTGTCCATTTTCTCACCCCCTCAGGATGCAGTCAGTCAGCCTGGCTCTGGAGGAGCTGCTGGTTACAGCCCTGAAACAAGACTGTCTCACCATGGGCATCTATGAGTCAGCCAAACTTTTCAACGCGTAAGTATTTATTTTGAGGCATGGCTGTAGTCGTCAGCACTGAACGTGCTGCTGATGCTCTCTACGTCTGATGATTCACATTGCTCCACCTAATCTTAGACATGTGAGAGCAAGCGTCTGTCTGTCGACTCATCTCTACAATTTGTTTCCCGTCCTCAGTGATCCAGACAGCGTGGTCCTGTGTGTCCTGGCAGCTGATGACGAGGACGACGTGGCGCTGCAGATCCACTTCACCCTCCTGCAGGCCTTCTGCTGCGACTGCGGCATCACCATCTTACGAGTGTCCGGCGTCCAGAGGCTGCAGCAGCTGCTGGGGTCGGTGGACGCCAATAGAAACCAGGAAGACCATCGAGACCTTCACTGCCTGCTGGTCACGGTGAGTTTGCTGCGAGGCCTCTTATGTAACTCCTGAGTGTTTTCCTATAAACTTTGTCCCTGCAGCAGCTGACGTGTTGCATCATATGCAGGACAGATGGTGTTGAACTGAAAATATGAATATACATGTTTCATGTTTCCTCTGCAGAACCACCAGGCTGACCACTGCAGGTTGCAAGAGGTGGGAACCTACTGCCGGGAGAGGCGACGCCTGGATCAGTGGGTTCCTGAACTGGTCTTACAAGAACGATGAGGGCTGTGGAACCTGAAAGCAGCGGAACAACAAAGGAGCTCTTTTCGGGGTTCAGATACTGAGGAACTGAAAGATCCAAAGTAGATCGAGCAGGAACTGCAAGAACAGGTCTGGGAACCAGACGTTCTCCCTGATGACATGCGGGACCCTCAGTTTTACAGTCGGAGTGGACAGAGCAGAGCAGAGCAGAGACTCTCTATGGACTGGTGCAGAGCATAGTCTGAAGTTTCACACAGTCAGAATCCAGTTCCTACAATGTATTTTACACAGCTGTTTACAGGCGGTGACAATATAGGATAAAGGAGTAGTAGTTACCATGACGACAAAACTCCACACCCCGGCTTGTTTCCAGGAGTTGTGATTCTGTAGAAGGACAGGAATGTTGCAGCGGTGAAACTATGCCCAAACATTCCTGTGTATTCTGACATGGGAGAGGTCTTTGGAGAGGAGGTGTGTGTCTGTGTGTGTGTGCATGTGAGACTTAAAGTGGAATGTACATGGAATGCTTGCACCATGCTTTTTTTTTTTTTTTTTTTTTTTTTGAGAAAAGACTCAGAAGAGACTACCTGAAAATGATTGACTGCTTTTGCAGGACTGAATAAACTGTGAAAGTGTTTTTAGCAGAGGTAAATAAATGATGCTGAACAAATGTTGTAAAATGTGCGGTGAGCTTCACTGGGTCTTTGATTAAAATGCCATCAAACCAATGTTGCATGACTACACTGTTAAATTATTGTATCTGCTGTTTGACCACCTATTTATTTTGACCGCCTCCCTGTCCTCTGTTCACTGAGTAAATAAATTATTGTGTTGATAACTCGGCGTCTCATCAAGCGCTCTGGTGTTGAACGTCATTTCAAGCCAAAGCCAAACATGCATTGCATGATGGAAGCAGCTTGAGTCACGCAGCCGTTAGACTTGTGTGGAAAGAACAGTCACTCAGGGGCAGAGTCTTTGACGTTAACATGGATTTTCATATTTACTGTTAGGCTTTGCTTACTGGGAGCGAACACATAGGTCAAAAACGTCTGAGTGCGAGCAGATGGGGTGGAGGCAGTTAGTCATTGTGTTTGGCACAAAGAGGCCAAACAGGCTGATGCAGACCTGCAGCCCCTACGAGTCCAGGTTCCTAGCAGGGTGTGGGTGAAACCAGTAAGGAAGTGCGACTGGGTAACCCAGCAAAATGTGACATTTGACTCGACCTTCGCACGCTCTGTTTGTGTTTTTTACATTTTTTTGTTGCAACTGATCTCCTGAAGAGCTGCAGGCTAGAGTATTTGCCAATGATTCCCTGGCTTAACCCCACCCAAGTCATGAAGTCGACTCATGATCGGGTGTCTCCACGATTCCACGTTCCCGCAGCACTGTATAAGGGATTTGTTCACACCATTGGCCTTAGACTCCTCCCTCTCCTCTCACATGTCTCCTCACAGACCTGGCTGCAGAGCAGGGCATAGGGAGAACACTGAGGCACATGGGCCTCTTGTTTGTTTACTATCAGCTGCTAGGGGAAGTCGTCCCTGATTGGATGCTGCTGATCCACCCTGCGTGTCATTGGCTTTGTAGGACAGGAGGAGGTGCGGGGGAGGTGTGGTTTGAAACTTGGGAAGAACTCGTGACTGCTGAGGCAGAGTTTCAGTGGGAACACAGACGCCCTGAGACAGAGAGAGGCTGCAACAAAGGCATTCCTGTGAAATGACCCACGTGGGAGGATTTACCTGTGCTCTTTGTTTCCTGTGTGGTCACATGTGATCATTTACATCTGTGCATTGTTGCCACCAGTGAACCTGAATCTGTGCACAAAAACAAATAAAAACAACACTGACTGCAGACAATAATTCTCCAGCGACTTTGACCACATGCCTATGTCACATGCACGAACAGTAACTGCAGGGATTGGTTTTATTCAGGTTAACCTTTGCAACATTTCCTGTGGGCTAAAGACTTTTGAAATATGCAGTTGGAATCAAATGGAATGTCATATGTTTTGCAAGAATGTGGCCAAAGGCTTACGTCAGCTGCAGGCACAAAAGGTAGAACATGCAGGAATAACTATCCAAGTATAAAACTATAAAAATGTAATTCACAGTAAATTCTTAAATGCCATATTATTGTCATTAAAACTGCAATATTAAAGGTGTACGTCTCCACATCTTGATGCAGAGGTTTATCTTGACTAGTTGTCTTGAAGGATTGAATTTCGTTCATCTAGGCAGCCCAATGAACTAACATGTAACGGTTTTTGTGTTTTTAAATAGCAATTTCCAATAACTCGATTCCAATACTGACAAAATAAGCCAATTTCATTCAATGCCAGGGACACATTTCACTGTGTGCTGTGGTCTGCTGTGTCACAATGAAAATACTCACAAAAAGATTTAGTTTCACTTCTGTACTTTCTTTAGGTGACGTCATCTGGGCAAAACTCAAGCATTGCATTATCAGGTTTTTGTTACTGAGGGAAAACCAATGACGATTCTTACTAATATTACATAATCAAACAAATGTTGGTCTGCAAAAATGACCAGACATCCCTACTTTTAAGGAACTCATCATAGCACCCCCTGCTGGGTAGGAGGTGCTGATGACTTATGGCCAACTGTACTGCTTTTGCAAGCTTTTATAATATTTAGACATAAGTAGTATATTATGTATTTTATATATACTATTTTAACATGAAGATGATGATGATTCTCAGATCACCATTCCATAATAAAAATGTTACCATTTCAGCATTGGATTTTGTGGTTTAATTTGCTCACCGTAAATATGCATAATATGTTGTGTGTGTAACATATTATGCATATGGACCTTGAAATTTGAGAAACTATGCAGCACAACAAAGGTTTATGCTTAAGGTGACAGGGATGCAAGATGAGGGTATGATATGATACTAATGTTTTTGTGCGAGTACATGTAGAGGCATGAAAAACAACAGGCATGCATTTAGTATACACTGCAAATTTATTTAATTTATAAATAAATGGACTGTAGTTGTAAAACTGAGAACAGAGTCAATGGTGAGACAAGTCTATCACAGTCACCACCTTAGTGCATTTCTCTGTCAACCATTTGACACAGCTGGTAGATGGACCATGATCTTTTATACAACCAGGACAACATAGAACCAGTACCAGTAAAAATGTGTACACATTTACCTGAAGTTGAGTTTCATCCAACATTGACAGTGAAACAGCATCATGGCTTGATGTCAACAACATAACTGTAAAAAGTGAAAAAATAAAATTAAACATTAGCAGCAGTAAGGAGTAACATCAGGTTAGAAACAACCAACTCCATGACATTTACCAGGTGTTCGCTGTCTAAACTACAAATGTCAACTCTGGCCAAAAATGTATCTATATCTGTAAAAAAGTTGGCCCACTAGTATACAGCCACTACGGCAGAATTTGTAGTATTAGTGATTTTTGCCTCATGATGAAGTTTTTACAGATAAAAAGTGTCTTTGTGTCTATATATATAATCTACATTGTATACTATAGCTACAGAGAAGAAAACATGGATTATTGTTGTTAATTTGTGTATTAGTATTAGGTTTGGCCTGTTTCTTAGTTCAAGTTATTAACTTTGTCCCACTGTTTATTTGGGTTTGACACATCTGATATAAACCATAAATGATCATAGAGTGTCTTTCATTAAGTTTTTGATTTATAGAAATACAGATAACATTGAAAAATACAATGTTTGTATGTTTATACAAATATAAACTTACATATATGCATATATTGATTTATAGATAAAGATATAAAACGGCTCAAATATATATAAACAGCTCAGATATATTGAATATATTTGAACATATAAACACAGATATGTAAAAAATTTGATTTGTAAAATACAGATAACGCAGATAAAATATATACACATATAAATTTGAACCTTTAATCACAAATATGTATATATTTTTAATCGTTTTTTTAAATAATTTTTTAGAAATACAGATAACACACATAGCAAAACATAACATAGCAAAAATAAATATGTAAATATATACATAAAAATACATATATTAACTAGTTTTTCAAATCATTGCTCTCGCACAGATTATTTTCATCAACAAAAACATATATATATAACATGTATATTCTCTATCTTGGTGTAAGAATTAGCCAGATGCTAAAAGCTACATATGCTAATGTAAATAATTGTGGAAATCTAATGTATAAATCACCAGCCAATGACTAAACCAACACATTATCACCTGGTAGTAGTTTAACGGCACAATTTATAAACAGTTCTCCTCTTTTCTTTGACCTTATGCCAGTGTTTTTGTCACCAATGTTTGCAAGAGAAGATGCTAGTCTGGGACCAAACATTTACTCTGTCAGGAAGGCTTTAGACTTCATCGAGTGTTTTGAAATTTTGCTTTACTTCCCCTTTTCATTAATGTCTCTCAGATGTTCTAGAGTTCTGATATCTGTTGACACAAACCCAGTGAAGTCAATGTTACATGGACACAGAGAAAGAGAAAAGAAAATGTACACACCTGCCATTTTAAAATTGATGAACTCAGGACCCGCCCACAAAAACTCTTACTTCCTGTTTTGATTAAACAACTTCCTGTTTCTCAGTAGTAAGAGATGAAGTAAAAATTAATTTATAATTGGTTAGACATTTGAACACAGAACATTATCGTTTTATTTACATATTTATAACATCAAGTAGCACTGATGTACAGATAAAAGTTTTCAAAAACAGAAATCAGAATCAGAAATTTGTGTAACAACCATAAGCTAATAGGCTAATAAATAAACTAAATAAATAATACTAAATAACTAACTAAATAAATGAACTAATAAAAACATAAACTAATAAATACCAAGATAAAATCTGGAAAATACTGAAGAATATAATATTAACCAAAAGGATCTATTGTTGTTGTTGTTGTTGTTGTTGTTGTTGTTATTATTATTATTATTATTACTATTATTATTAGTAATAAAAAGTTCGAGAAAGTTTGATTCTCTGTTAGGTCAGTTGGCAGCTTCCATTGAGCTCACAACATGCAGGAAGGTTCGGTAAGGTACAATATGATTTGGGTGGCAGTCGTGGAAACTGCCTCTCCCGCAACCCGATAATGGATAAGCGGGTGAAAATGGATGCATGGATGGTTTTCTTCTGTAGACCAAGGTAACACAGACTGTCTATAGTCAGACTCTCAGACTTCAGGTTGTTATTATATCATCTTTTTATTAATGTTATCTACTTCTCAATATTGTCTTTTTTTCACAGCAATATCCACAAAATATTAACAGTGTGCAAGAAAACATGAGTTATGGCACATCAGAGAACAGTTACAAAAAATAGATATATTTTCTTCAGAATCAATCAAGGCAAAAAGTTACACATACCGTATGCATACACAGGAGATCAGAACACAAAAGATGAGTCTCGGAACAAAAACATGGACTCGAAGCCGATTCACCAATGTTTGATATGGAAGTTTCCACCTGATCCCTGTGGAGCTGAAGACCCCTGCGCGCCCCTCCCCCCGACACCAGCAGTAATGCAATATACGCCACTACAGTATAAGGCAAACCAACAATCAATAGATGAGACAAAGTGTCAACAAAACCAGAGTTTGAGATCAAACCAAACAGCAATGGAGTGATCAGTGACTACTGTAGAGAACTAAGAACAGCTTCTGTCAGACAACATCAGGACAAGATCAGTGTTTGTGTTTGTCTGTGTCAGTGTGTCGTTTTCTTTCCCACAACCAGAAGATGCACAGAACCAAACTTTACTATGAATAATATTTCTCAACTTTTACTGGGAAAAACTAAACCTTGGTGTTTTGAAGAAGTTTCTGTCACTGTGGTTTAGCTTCAGTGTATGCTCTTATTCTTTTAACACCTCCTTCCCTATTTTATTATCTCTTCATCATTCTATCTAAATAAAATATTAATTTTAAAGTTTGGCCTTCAATTACTTTCTTAGCAAAGAGTTAGTAGACATAACCGTACATGTCGCAAAAAGGAAAATGCAAACTCTCTTGGACCATGGCAGGGAAGTACCAGAGACCTATCAGACCTAAGAGCCGCAAATCCCACAGATTATAAGCAATATAATCATCCAAATTCAATAAGGACAAACTCTCAAGGCATCATGTAAATGGAAGATGAACCAAACAGAAAGCCTAACTTCACTGGTCCACATCCGGGAGCTCACTATCATTTCCGAGGTGAACATTTTAACCAAACATAAATCATAGATGACATCTGTGTTGGGTGAACCATCAGGCCAACAAAGGCCAGAAAGGAAAAGTAACCCCAGAATCTTGTACCTGACTCATAACAGGAAAGTTATAGGTCCTGTTTGGTCTAATCCAAGTCTGGCCTGATGATGGATGATGAAGTTGGAAGGTTGTCATGGAAGGCCAATGTTTGCCAAAGACAGGGTTGTGCCCCTTAGGTGGGTCGGGAGGGAATTTCTATGGGTCGTTCACTGTCACTGTTCACTGTCATTTTTGCTGGTTCACTTACTGTTTTTCATTGATTAAAACTCGAGTATTACTAACTATACAAATACCAATTAGTCAACAGTAAAATACTCTCAATGTCCTGTCCCCCACTGTATAATGACAGTAAAGGAATATTCTATTCTATTATATTGACTTGGGTCGTGAATGTGAACCGAAACAGAACAATCTTAACCATAAATGGAAGGAGAACATATGGTCTGCAAGAGGCTTGTTGATCAGGCTTTATGTGGAAAGACCGATCACAGAAATAGCTTCTGTCCCGTCACTGGGACAAATCCATGGTTCAAGAGGACATATTAAAATAAGACAGAGCAGTCAGATTTATGATCAACATTATTGGGGTTAATATCGTCATCACTTCGAAAATAACTTCCTACATGAGCTGAACGTTGCCATGTGATCGCCCACCTTGTTACCATTCCCCACACGCTGGCTCATGAGCAACAATGCAAACCAGCAGAGTCTGTGTGAAGCTGCTGTGACTCACATTCAGTGTCACATGTCCCGTCCTTGAGTCGGAGTCACCCTGACCTGGAATCACAGGACCGCGGCACTGTAACGGTACCATGTGACACTGTAGAGCACTGCAGGCCCCTGTGTGCTTCAACACCGTGTGTTTCTCTTACAAACACTCTCTCACACACACACACACCTTTATTTTCTCTTCCTCTGCCTACCGCTGTGCCAAATCATCCTTCCCAGCCAGCACACACTACCCACATACTCACGCAAACACATTCACACCCTCACTATGGACGTTCTCCAGCTCCTGCTGCACTCCGGAGAAAGTCTGATGTCATTCAGTGAGTCAAATTAGGCAAAACGGAGGAATAAAAGTCCTGGCCAGGCTCTCTAGAGACTAAATACCACACCAAGGATAGCAAATACGGGACAAATAATCATTAAGAATCGTGACATGTGCATTTAATGCTGCCTTCTGTTGTTATTGTCTCTTTTTCCCTCTCTTCTTTCATGCCACTGGACTTTTCTAAATAAAAACAACTCCATGTCTGATCAGCAATCACAAACAAGCCAACCTTTATCTGAATGAGAAAAGTGTAGTAGAAGATAAAACAAATATTCTTGGAAAGAGGAACTTCTGTCAACAGTTACCACAGTTTCAGACAACTTAATAAACTGAATATTAAGAAAGAGCAGAGATGTTTTTCAAGGAAGTTTCTTGTTCAGGGTATTTCATCTTGAAACAATTAATTCACGTTAGCATTCCACTAGTTCTTCATGCAGCAGTAAGGTCCTCACATAACAAAATTGTATTTCTACTGATTTTTTATTCAGGTCCAAAAAAATAGCAAAAACAAATAACTAGAGATGTCAGTCAGATAATGATCGCCAATATCTGTTGATATCTGTTGCCGGGGTTTTGCCAGATTTCCTAGAATCACACATAGGTTCTGAAAATGTTTACCCATACCCATATATTAATTTCAGTTGATTTTACTATTTGGACAATATTGGTTAAACAAGACATCCCTACAAAATATATCTGGAGAGTTGACTTTAAAACGTTTTCTTAAAAATGTTTTAAAATGTAAAAAAGTGCCTTAAGATAAGACAGAGAAGCCTTCATAACTACCAACTAAAATACTTCAACACCTACTAAAATTAAAGTGCAAAAAGTAATTAACTTAATGATAATTATATTAAATCATATATGTTGTCATTTATATTTGCTTTTTACTGTGCATCATGACAGTGTTTACATCAAAACTGATGTGTCAAAAAGCTGAATTACCCAATACTGTCCCAATGATAAATCCTTCACTTCACCTATTATTCCTCTGGGCAAACTACGGCCCGGGGACTGGATGCGGTCTGTTCAGCTTAGTAATCCAGGCCGCCAAACTTTTCCAAATGATGTCATTTGTTGCTGTTGTTTTTTTTTCATTTCTTTCTTTCCTGCAGTATACATTTACCCTATATATGGTGTAAAGAAAGAATTTTGCGTGCCACATATCATAGATCACGTGAACTCAGAAACCTGGACCTAACTCGGACCCGTGTCCAATTTTAGGACCAATTGTGGCCCGTGAGTGAAAATAGTTTGTCCATGTCTTCTCTGTAGGCTTGAAATTAATTCATGAGCTGACGATAACAAACCCAACGCAGCGAACACTGTTGTTGTATATAGGAAGGATGGAAAGCAAACTCCTTGTCATTGTGACATCGGGATCCACACCACCAAACAAGCATTGGGTGGGGATGGTGCCATGCTCAATGGTAACCTGGCAGCTGGTGGACTCACACCTGAACTCTGGTTCCTACCTTAACCACTAATGCACCAGTGCTACTACAACCCTTCAGCACAGCTACACAGACAAGTGGGTGAGAAGCCACTGACACATAAACAACGTGTCACCCCTCCTCCCCCCTGACTCTCTGTCACAGCAGGGTCATGTTGACCTGCTGGTCGGCTAATCACAGCAGCAGATTCCTAACCCCTCCACTGAGTCCTTCAGCAGCGGTAAGTCCTGTTCACAGGACCCCACCCTGCTCTGTCACTGCATGAAACCCCTGAGAAAAACTCACACCTCTCTTCTTTCACCAATTAACCCTCGGGAACTGGAGTTCATGTGAGCCGGTGTGGGTCGGTGTTACTGTCTGTGTGTACAAACGACCGTCTTGTCCTTGTTGTCAGAGTGAAAAAAACCAGAGTGAAACTCCTGCAGTGTTTACGGTCAGACCAGGAGGTCGGCATTGGCCACAGGAATGAGGTCCGATGTTGGTTCATCAGCAACATCCAATAAACAAAATGAAAAACCGACAGAGAATTCTCATCAAATCTGCGTGTTTGTAACCGTGGTTAGAACCCAGCTCAAATGAAACGGAATGGAGACGGACATCATCGTCGACGGACACAACTGAATATGTATTACTAAAAAAATCCACAGAGGGAGACTTCTGTGTCCAGATTTAGTATCTTACAAACACTTTACAGGGTAATACTCAACTGACCAGGTTCCATGGACTCCATAGAGAGAAGAAGAAGAAGAAGAAGTAGAAGAAGAAAGAGTCAAAAATAAACAGCTAAAAACAGAACAGCTACTCTTCAACTGATCACTTCGGCACGTCGGAAAGAAAGTTTATACATTGTGTTTTTGTTTTCCTCTCCACTTCAGATTTTCCCTATTTCACCTTCAGTTTTTACAATCAAGTTTGGTTTTTCATTTCAGAAAGAGGGAGAGTTGAGAAGGAGCAGAGGGAACAGGAAACGCTGATGGATTCTTTTTCGACTTTAAATTGTTGCCAGGATTTTTGTGCATTTGAACATATCCACTCCGCGACTGTGAAAACATTAAACACCTGTAATTCTGCTCCTACCCAGATGAATCTCCTCTAAACCACCTGACAAAGACTGACAGTAAAAATAATAGAAGAAGTAGAAGAAGCTGAGAAAAGGTTCACTTTGACTCACTGGCACTGTTTCATTTTCGTTTTTGTTTTTTGTTTTTTTTCACGTCAGGGGTTTCCCCTCAGGCCTTTGCAGTTTCTGCAGACAGAAACTCAGCGGTGACCTCGCCTGCTCTCAACCTAAAGCTCAGGGAAGTTTCACATAAAGCACAGGCCTTGGAGGACCAATCTCCTCTGTCTCTCCTGGCCTACCATCAAGCCAACCAGCTGGTTCTGTTTACACCTACAGGAAATGAACACCAGTGTCGATACAACGCCATCAATAAAAGAGAAAAAAAAAACTTAAAAGTTTCATCCTAACTATAAAATATCAAAACATACACTGTGTTCAAAAACAAGCTTTCTTAATAAAAATGCAGTAAACACCCCGGAGTTTCTGTGTACGGACGGCCTGCGTAGAGACTGGTTTCAGGTGAGAGCAGCCTGACATCAGCAACAACACATCAGCATTTGGAGGAAACTCTGTGCCCAGACGGACAGAGCCAGAGGTTTGGCCACAGTGAGGCCACAGAGAGGTCTGTTGACACAGGTTTGGGTGTGAACATGCTGTGGAGCCATAAAAGGCCAAGGCTTTTTACTATGTCTGCCTGCGGTGCAGCGACTCATCTTTGACCCAGCCGATCATTTTAAGGACAAACAAACCAAAACCAGATCCAGTTTCCCGTTGGATTTTTATGGAATTTTTTTTTTTCAAGTTAAGGTGAAGTAAATTAACCAGCATATGTGAATATTTACCAAAGCACCTTGGATCATACTCAGTGATATACTGATGTTGGCCACTAGGGCAAATGATACCTGCCCTTTACATGTGGCCCTGGGGTATGGCGCTTTTCCAGAAGGGTGTGTGTGTGTGTGTGTGTGTCAATATGTGTGTGTGTGTAGTTTTGTAACCTGTAAAGCTAGACGGGGATGCTTCTTCAGGTGTGTATTTACTGTTGTTGATCACAGTAGTGTGTGTGTGTATGTGTGTGTATGTGTGTGTGGGTGTGTGTGGGTCTGAATGTACTGTATGTGTGTGTAAATGTGTGTCAGGTCAGACGTGGTAAGAACGCAGCTATAGAATGATGCAGGGCTTCTTGTCCTTGAAAGGGTTTTCAGAGGTGGGAACACCGACCAGCAGGGGGTCGCTGCGAGCGTGCTGCTCACAGTAACTCATGAGGTCGGCAGCTGCTTTAGACACCTGGAGTAGGGGACACAGACAGAGCGGGAATTAGAATGGGGGAAAAAAAACAAACATTTAGGAAAACGGTGGATAGAGCATAAGAAAGAGAACTGGAATCAGCATTTCCAGTTAAACCAGGGATGAAATTCAGAATTAACCAGTTCTACTAATTAATTACTATATTTATTTATCTTATTTAAAGCTTCATATTAATCCATAGTGATTCCAAAGCATAGCATGCCTGTCTAAGAAGAGCAGAGAATTCCCTGGGTTTAATTCCCAGAGGAACCAGGATTAGATCTGAGCAAACTTAGGCCCGGGGGCCAAATGCGGCCTGTTTGTCATTATAATCTGGCCCGCCAGACTTGTCCAAATTATACTTTTAAGTTACATTATTGTTATCCTTCTACCTTTTCCCTGCAAAGCCAGCATTTCTCCAGTAGACCGTCTAAAGAGGCTTAAGTAAAAGTATGTTTCCCCCTTGGGGGATGAAAAATAAACCATTCTTCTTCTTCTAAAGCATTTGGCATTTATTCAAAACTTTGCTTATTATTTATCTAAAATAATTGCCTAGCCCTGTGCTAGATACTTGTATTCTTCCTTTGTAAGTTGCTCTGGATAGAAGTGTCTGCAAAATGCATGAACAAAAAGTAATTCTGAACTGAGGTCACTTTTTTTGCATCAGGTAACAGGTGTTACCAGGCAAAAAAAGGAGACGGAACTAAATAAGAGCAATAAAGTCCAAAAACGGTTTATGGCAACTAAAAAAAGGTCACTAGAAAAATAAAAATAGATTTAAAAACAAGAGAATTACATCATTGAAACATAATATTCTACATTGATCCATAAGTATTAGTTGGTAAAACCAGTTGATTACATCTAACAGAAATTCTATCCAAGACTATTTACAGTTTACAAGTTCAAGTTACAATCAAGTCATCGTAAATAAAGGTTTAACTCTACAAAAAATAAATAAATATTATAAGTCCTTTGGTCATAGATATACACACATATATATATATATAAATATATATATATTTATTTATTGTTATTGTTTGTACCCAATAACTGAAAGTCAAGATGTGTAAATGATGTGTCATCATAAAGATAAAGATGAGGCTCCAACAAGTAGATGCTATGTGTTCATATAAAGTGTTGTGATTGGCCAGACGTTGGTCCGTTTACTCTAGAGGGCATGATGTCATGATGGCGTGTGACTCTTTTTATGCCTATATATGGAGAGAAAACACTGATGTTTAGAAAACCCCCTGTTTAGTTAAGTTTATTTAAAAAGGGACAGTGCAGTTATATAAAATACATGATTATACATGGTTGAAAAAGCCAGGATTAGCCTAAAGACAAGTTTTTATCTGTAGTCCCACTACAGTGAAGTCTCCCAAGCTCCCCTGTGGTAGGAACCATACCTTAATGCGCTCGATTCCTGCCTCGATCCTCAACTGTTCCACCAGTTTCCTGGCCTGGGCAATGTTATTAGTGGTGGACATACTGATCCATCAGAATACAGCGACACCAGAGAATCTGAAGAGGGAGAGACAGAGAAGGTGGTGAATGCAATGTTCACTATGTTGACTATGTCATCACTATCACTATCGTAACCTTCCCTATCAGTGATGGGAATGTAGGTTTGGAAGGAGTGGACAGAAACATAGCGTCTACAGAGGCTGCAGGTCAGAACACTGAGTACTTTAACTGACAATTAATTTGTCTGTGATTCCGTGCCAGAACATGACAGTATCACTGTGTCGGTCCATTTGCCTTTGTTACAAGAGTGAGGAACGAGGAAGTGATCGTGGATGATGAACAGTGGAACTTGAGCCACGGAGGTAAATGATTTAGATTCATGACACAAACAGTTATGGGTCTGGACCAGGGCCAGTGCATGGAGGAGTGGCCATTAAGTGTAATTACATCCACCGAGCACAATACATTTAAAAAGACGATAATTTAAAGTGACTTTATGGCTTTTGTTCTGAAGGAACAGTCAGTTTATAACTGCCCCAGAACTTACTGTATTATGTGACCTACATCTGCAGAAGCCTACATTAGTCACAGGCCAAACCGACTCCACAAAGCTTATGAATGTTTATTTTGTCTGAGGAACATAACAAATAAAAGAGCGGAAGTTGATAATCTTCTCAAAGTTGTACCCCTCAGGTGTCAGCGGCCACTTTGACACTGATATTTATCCCAGAAGCAGAAATAATCTCCCCTGTCTCAAAGTTGCCAGTCTCCACAACTACCACCCAAATCACACTGAACCATACTGTCAGCCTTCCTGTGGGTGGTGAGTCCCCTGGCAGTTATGTGGGTCAAGACTTGGCCCAAGTCCCCAAGGACCCTACTGTGACCTGGACCCAGGACCTCGTATTATGGAACATAATGGACATGAATAGACTATAAAGGGACTTTATAGTGTCCTCTCTCTTTACTTGAACTTGTGTTTTTCCTGCTGCTGTTTGCCCGCCTGTCTGTCACCCTGAGATTTCCTCCTTTCTCCCTGTCTGGGTTTTTTGGGAGTCGTTCCTCAGCCTGTGAGGGTCTATAAGGACAGGGAGTATTTCTTCCTTTTATTGCATATTGTTGTTTTAATGCATGATTTTTCTGTACAGTGCCTTGAGATAACAGTTGTTATGATTTAGCACTTTAAACAAATAAAAGTTGAAGATAAAGACGGTGCCGTGCTTGAAGCACCTCTGTGACAACCTGGTAGATTCCAACCTGAAACCCAAGCCTGATTCCTTAAACCACCAACATTCTATTGCTACTGTTTTTTTTCTCTTCTTAATCACATGCAAATTTTACATTTATGTGAGTCACTTAAAGCATTTTACAACCTGCTCCTAGCCTTAAAGTAGGTTGTTGTGTTCATGTCAGCGTTGCACAGACATAGAGTTCCAGAGACAATTGGTTGTTGACACATGACATTGGTAATTATCAGCAAATGAAGAGACAAACTGGCAACAGAAGCAGATGATCCAGGTGTATAGCATCAACAGAAGCTGTTTCCAGGTGAGAACCAAGGGAACAGCGCCAGACAAGTACACATGGTAGAGTGACTAATACCCTTCAATTACACGGAGAAACCACAGGTTGGACCTAAGGCCTACTGCAAAATCCCTTGAAAGCCTTCACACAGAGGATGTCTTTTTATAATACAGTTAAAGAACAAGTCCTTGTTTCTAAATCTGTGGTTAGAGGTCCTTATCACTGACAGAAAAACTGAATATAATCCAAACAATTACATTTTAATAACTTTGTATGTACTGTATATATGCATAAATATACTGTATATATATATATATATATATATATATACATATATATGTATGCACACACACATTCTAATCAACAGAAGGTTACATTTTGTGATAAAACAGCCAAATATTTCCTTTCCCATAGAATTCTTACTTTAACAAATGTATTTTGCTCTTTATTTACCCAGTCATTTTCAGCCAACGCTGCAAAACACACATTTAAAACAGCCAAGAGTCGGATTAACAAAACGGTTTGTTGATTCAGCTCAGTGACGTACTAAGCAGAGAGCACTGTTTGTGGTTAGGATGTTCATTAAAAGCACACAAATAACATTTTAAAATGGAAATTAAACTAAAGAAGTCAGAGAAAAGGTGTCAACAGCAGCCCAGTACAATATGGATGAGCAGATGATGAAGTGTTGAGTAGATACAGAAACTTCCAACCTCATCTGTTTGTGAGAAATCTTAAAAATGTGACTTTGGTCCTGGTCTGCAGCCTATTTGGGTTCTTTACCACATGGACTGATCAACGCAGTTGTCATTTTTGCATTGTTACTTGTTCTAACCTACAAAGCCATAAATCCATTCTATAAAAATTATAATGGTTAGTTGGACAAAGGCAGATATTTCTGGCAGAACATTGAAATTTTCCAAGTTAAAATACTATTTTCTCCTGCTGTTTGCCATCATTTCCTTGGGTAAATACCATGTACAGCAGTAAAGTGCAAATCCAGTAGAATATGTAAACATACCACGGCACTGACATTGAGGATTTTCACAGGAGAAGTGAGTTCATAATGTGTCCACTTTGACTCAGTCTCTCTTCTGAATCTAAATGGCAGCTGTCCTTGAACACATTTCACCTGGTACTATATACTGTATGTGCTAATAAACGTCAACTCCTGTCACTCATTGATGTGAATTTTCTTCCCCTTTTGGCTTGTCCCTTTTGTCCATATCTTCTACTCTAACTCCAACTACCTCCATGTCTTCCTCACTGCATCCTTCAATCTCCTCTTTGTCTCCTACCTGGTAGCTCCATCTCTAGGATCATTATTCTACCAATGTATCCACTGTCCCTCCTCTGAAAATGTCCAAACCATCTCAACCTGTCTTCTCTCGCTTCTTTTTCTCCAGACCTTCCTGTCTGTGTTTGTCTTACTGTCTGGACTTTACAAAAGCATCATAATACATATATATCTTCATTATTTTTTATTTTATGCCTCAATATTTTTCCACATATTCACAAAAGCTAATTTTATGTTTTAATAAAGACGTATTATTATAGAATAGTACTTAAAAATCACTATTTTAATTCTATTATAGTATGTTTACAGGAGCCCTCATTCATGAAAATGTTTTAAGACAGTGACTTTCAGCGGCGTTCAGGCCACAGTCTCGGTGCTGTTGTGGATTTATACTACCACCTGGTGGTCAAAGTTTATCAGTGCAATATAGATGACGGAGGAACGCTGTTCTGGTATGTTTTATTTTAATGGACGCTAAATATTAAAAACCTGTAATCCCACAGACTCTTTTAAATATATATATTTTATCTTGTTAGGGGTATTTTTATGTTTATTTTTTTATTTTTTTTCGTAGCAATTTGATTTAAATATGTAATGTTTAGTAGGCTAACTGAAGCTAATGATGGGGTACCATGTATTTTCATTTGTTTTTTAATGTTTGGGTGTTTTCTATACCTTCTTTGAGCCATATTTTCTTTTATTTTTCAGATTTTGCCATTTTTTAGTTACCTTTATTCAGCTGGTCAGTTTTAAACTAGATATATTTAGATTTTTGTAGCTCTATATTTGACCTTTCTTGTGCCGCTATAACTTACACTTCCTAAAGAATTTTGTAAATGATTCTGTAAAATATTGCTCAAAAGCACTTGCTATTTTGAGACATTCATATTTTTTGATTTGATTTGAGTGTATATTAATGCCACATAATATTTTGGAAATAATTTTAAAAAATTGTTTTACATTTTTACAGAAGGGTAAAGACGGCCAGTCCAGAAAAATGATCGGAAAAAAAATAACAACTAAGTGCTAACAAATAACTTTGTTATTAGTGACAGTTTATGAACAAAGTAAGTTTTACCTGATTGATGGTGTGCAGATGGGCTTCACTCTGAACACCAATCTGACAGGACGCAGAGACAGAGGGGACAGAGCAGGACAGGAGGGACTGGACGTCAAGAACCCTCTTAAGGTCAAGGCCGAGCTTAGTGCGGTTTGACTCTGAGATGGAGAGAAACAACATCATCAGCTGATGGTTACACAGACCACGTCCAGTGGACAGATTGTTAAAGCAGCTGAGAAGGTCAGCAGGAGTGAACCAGACACCCATGGATTTGGTGAGTTTGTCAAACCAACCAGTTATTTCCAATAAGTTTCCTTTTTTACGTAGTGTATACACACACTCATGTATGTCTGTGTGTGTTACGACCGTGTCTCTCACCCTGACTCTGTCTGTCTGTCGCCCTGTCTCTCTCTTCCCTGGAGAGCGTCCTGCTTTAATTACTCCTGCTGTGGAGTAGCTGTGAGATTAGTGCCTGTAATTAGGCCCATTGTGTGTGTGTGTGTGTGTGTGTGTGTGTGTGTGTGTGTGTGCAAGACAGAAGAGCACCTGATGATGAATATCCAGACATTTGTTGACCATCCCAGACCTACTCTATCTATAATCTTAATCCCTACTGTCAGTCCTGTAGTCCTGGTATAGGACAAATACTTCACTGGTAAAAAGCTTTACCAGAATACACTGTTAGCTGGTTGGCCCAGGAGTTAACGTTTGTGTGATTGTTGTGGAACTCCAGGGTTCACCTTCTGGGCAAGTTCAAATCCCAGTTAGGGTGGGGTGGTTTCAGGAATGTCGGTTGGTGCCTTTCAGGAAGGTTGAAGAGGGGATGGTAAGATGCAGTGTGATTTGGGTGGTGGTAGTGGAGACTTCCGGCCCCGTGACCTGGTGTTGACAACCTGGGTACTTTGAAGATGAATGGATAAACTGGTTTGTTGCTCAGTCCATAAACTAAGGCTGATTTTGGCAACATTGTTTGGTCTATTTCCTAATAATGGACCCTACAAAACAAACTGATTGTGTATTTGTGGCCCATATGTGGGCCAAAAGAACAAAATTGCTTCCTTTCTAAGCAGATGAGAGGAGCCCATGTTAAAGAGAATAAAAGGTTGTTTGAACGAAATTAGAAAATCAAAGAAAATCTGGTGTATTCCCCCCTCTGGTGGTTAACTGTGATCACTGAAGCTCTACATCTCCATTCTAACACATGACCAGCTGGGAATCTAATTTCTTCATAATACCTGGTACTTGGCTGCCTTCACTAGTCAGGGTTTATACACAGCACACGTGTGTCAACACATACTTAAAACACAAAACACCTTTAAAGGACAGCCTACACTTTAATCTCTGAGTTAATCCGTCATTTTAACACTACACCTACAGCTTAATGAGAAACTAGTTTTCTGAGAACTGCGGGCCCTGCTGACGTGGCTTCAGGCTGTTGAAACATTTATTTGCATGTTCTAGAACAAAAATTACCATGTCACATTGGAAGACTTGAAAAAATATAATAAAATATTCACGCATAATTGCTGATTAGATAACTATTAAACTTGGTAACTGATAAGACAGAAGGATGGATGTGAGGAAGCATAGATGAAGGGATGGAATTATATTACTTTGCTTTCTTGTTTAATCACATTTTTGGTAAATCCACATTTTGTGACTTTGTTCAAAGTGATTTTTGAATTTATTTTGCATATAATTGATAGTTATCCATCTTCAATGTGCTCACAAATAGCCAAGTTAACCCAGGTCCGTCCCAAAGAGGACGACAAAGCCAACAGTTCATTAGCTACATCGATCATCTCTGAGTTGTTACAGTGCTGAACTGAGACTCAACTTCAGTCACCTACAACTAAAACATCCACCCATCCATCCATCCATCTGTATTCATTTATCCAAAAACAAGTTGCAGGGGCAGCAATCTGAGCAGGAACTTCTCTCTCTCCCAGACAAGTTAGGAGTTCCCCCAATGACCGCCACCCAAATCACACCGCACCTGCCCCTTGTGAAACTTCCTGCAGGTGGTGAGACAACCAACCTAACTGGGATTCAGTCACGTGACCCCTGGAGTCTAACACCCAAGACAGAGAATTTCAATCTGAGCCAAAGTGAAGACCTTATTAAATTTACCCAATCTGTTTGACTAGGATTAAAGGGTTTGAAAAGGTGGCACCGGAGTTATGACAAGCGTCACCATTGATTGGCTTGAATATGCCGACGATAAAGTAATAGATTACAAAAAGTTACTCTGATTACCATTGGCATTACCTTTGACAGATACATATAACATATAACAATAACAAGACAGACAAGTTACAGCTTTCAAATGTGGTAAAATCACTCATCTCCAGTGTGAACATCTCCTCCACATTGACTCAGTGACCTCAAAAAACACATCTCACGGACTCCCATGCTGTCCGCCACCCAGTCTTTGAGAACGGCTGGTTCAAGACATTGTTTGACCATTGATTTGATTAGGCAAATAATGTTCTCCTAAATAAACCACAACACTAGCGGGATTTCCAGACCCTCACATACCTTTGTGAGATACCGACACACACACACACACACACACACACAAAGACACTTTCACCCCGGAGATTCATCAGATTATTTAATATTTCTCCCCGTCTGTGGCTGAAAAGGCAACCCCACTGACAGACAGGCCACGGACAGAGGACGCGCGGCTGCGCTGTGGAGACGCGCAAAGAAGAATCGAAGCGTATCGATCTACAGCAACAGCTACATCAGCTGCTGCTGCTGATCAGGCAGGCCTGGAGCACGAACACACACACACACACACACACACACTCACACACACTGAGGCCCTGCTCGATCTTCTGTCGTATGAAAACACAATGCGGGCATTTTGATGGATAGAACAGCCTGTCCTCCCCTCTCCTCTCCTCTCCTCTTCTCTCCTCTCCTTTCCTCCCCTCTCTCCCTCTCTTTCTCATGGCCGGCCACACGCACATTTGCGCACAGACCCCGTGCACAGATCGAACCCGGAGATATGATCTCCAGTCAAGAACAGACCGTGTAGAGAAGGAGGCCCTGACTGTACAGATCCACGGCTGTGGAGCAGCAGCAGCAGCAGCAGCAGCAGCAGGGTGGTGACATGTTTGGCTCCAGCAGCAGCAGCAGCAGCAGTCGGTTCAAACCCCCTCTAGCAACAACGGGCATCAGACTGTAGCGCACACGCATCATGTTCCGCTCTTATTTCAAATTGATGTCCATGCGGCCCACTTAAGCGACCCACAGACGGAACCAGTTATTTTTTTTGGGAGGGTATTGAACAGCGCCGTGCGCGTCCACACACTCGAACCACGTAGGAAATCTTCCGCTGACCCCGTCCCCGGTCCTCCCCACCTTACGAGCCGGCACGGGCTGGGGAAATCCGGATTCGTGACAACCTTTGAAGCCCCCCTCTCTATCTCGCCCTCCTTGGCTGCTCCACTGCTGCTGCTGCTGCTGAAGCCGCCCTCCGTGACGAGACACCGGGGTCGCAGCGGCGCACGGACGCGGTACAATTGTGATACACTCGGGATATATGATACACACACACACACACACTTACACACGGAGAGGAAGAAAATAGCCGAATATTACCAATCTCACCTCCAAACGCGTTGTATTGGTGATTTAAAGGGCCAGGTCCGCTGGTTCCTCAACCTCTCTGCTCGTTCACTCCCCGTCTTCACCGAGCCAAACGCCTCCCCCTCCAATACCAGTGTCTGTCCACTCCTCTCCCTCCCTCCCTCCCTCCCTCCTCCTTCTCCTCTCTTCCTCCCTGCCTCCTTCTCTCCTTCTGCCTACCTCCCTCCCTCCTTCCCTCCTTCCATCTGATCCGTGACAGCAGCTTTAACCCAGGGGCTCCCAAAACAAACATTTACATATTTACACACAGATCTGCATCACCAGACTGCTTCCTGACAAAACAGGATTTTTAAGGGACGTGTTCCAACTCACTTGGAACGTGTCTTAGTTCAACTCTTAGGTTGCTGCTATAAGCAAATTAAGATTTCCATATTCTAAAAAAATCTTAATTTAATGTCTTTACACCTACATCGTTCAGTTAAGAAATTATCTTCCAATAACATTATCAGCCAAAGCCATGATGAACCAAGGCTCCGACTCACCCATCTCACCATCCACCCCCAGGTACTTTCTGTGTTGCTTTTACCTTAGTTTTAGAACCACTGACACTTCTTATCTGGGTTTCTCCTATTTTTGGGTGAATCTCTTTACGAGCTGATTCTCTGCCTCCCTCTGTCTCCTGTTCTGTGAAACCAGATGTGCCCAAAATGTAGATCGGGTAGTAGCAATAGATCTCCAAAGGAGTGCTGGTCCCGAGCAACAACATAAAAAACATTAGTAAATAAAACTAAAGATGTAATTCTATTGGGGCAGTTGGTGGCCTAATGGTTAAGGAAGTGGACCTGGGTCCGCAAGGCCCCTGGTTCGAATCTCCCTACCGCCAAGGTACCACTGAGGTCCACTGAGCATGGCACCGTCCCCACTCACTGCTCCCCGGGCGCTCAAAGCTGAACACTGTTCACTTTGGCGATGGGTTAAATACAGAGGTCACATTTCGTTGTGTGCAGTGGTGTGAAACACAATGTCACAATGACAAGGAGTTTGCTTTCCTTTCCTTTCCTATATCAAGATGCTAATCACTGGGCTTAAGTGAGAATCATATTAGTAATAAGTTCAACAATAACATATATATATATATATAGAGAGAGAGCATAATGTATAGAATAAGATATTCAGTTTATATAGGTGAATATATTTAGAGTTTTCCAATCTAGGTAGATCACTCCAGCCTGTTCTTTTGAAAAGCAGCTCACGAGTCAAAAAAGTGTGGACACCCCTGTGTTACACCAACCGTCTTCATGTACTCTTTCACCATTTCCATAATTCTTCTCTGGTCTTAGATGTGTATAAGAGACAGGTATTTATATTAAATTTGAAAATTTTTTTTAGTTCCACCAATGAGTCACTTTACAAGGTTCTGGTACTTTTCTTGTCTCCGTTGATATTTGTAGTTTTTATGGTTTTGTGGTCACGTCCCACTGTGGTTCTGTGTTTGTGTCCGGGTCCAAGGGACTTTTTTTCCAATATACAATAGTGAGAAGACAACATGTGATTCTGATCATCCAGAACAAAACCACTGCATGAGATCAGCTGAAACACTGCCACCTAGTGACTTACACTTGAACTTTTAAGATTTAATTGAACATTTTAGAGCAAACGTGGTTTGGAAAATATCCCATAAGAAAATGGGATAAATGAACAATAACATATATATATATATATATATATATATGTATATATATATATATATATATAGCATAATGTATAGAATAAGATATTCAGTTTATATAGGTGAATATATTTAGAGTTTTCCAATCTAGGTAGATCACTCCAGCCTGTTCTTTTGAAAAGCAGCTCACGAGACAAAAAAGTGTGGACACCCCTGTGTTACACCAACCGTCTTCATGTACTCTTTCACCATTTCCATAATTCTTCTCTGGTCTCTTGACAACTCCATATGAGAAATCACATGTCCAGTATCAACACATCTCTCCTCAGCAGCAAAACATCTCAACTCAACATAAAGTTTCAAGAAATTCATTAAATGGTAGATGTTTCTCTTTCATCTAAAATAAAAATAATGTTATCTGAGTCAACATTTACTTTATCAAATATTCCTGCTCTATATTAACTAATGTGAACCAGGGACATCAGTGAAGTAAAAGGATTCAATAAAGTAACTTGGTATGATGGTAATATTTACAAATTTACTTTCAACAATAAATATAACTGTATTGTTTCGTCTCTTTATTGATTCAAAATATAATAACAAATCCTAGTATTAAATGCTAAAAAATGTTGAATAGCTGAGGCAACCCCTGAAAAAGGGACAAGCCGTGATAAATGAAACTAAAGTCCCCACTAGCTGCCACACGGTGGTGCCATTGGTCCAGACCTATATCCTCCTTCTCCTGGGAACGTGAGCCTTCCTTCTATCCCTGGCAGGCCCACAGCAAAAACACACATATTTTGTTTCCAGTGAGCTGTACAGTCCACTCCTCCACGAAGAGCCGCATCTGCTGCTGCTGATTACGACGCTGTGATGTGAGAGATAACGACTGATTTACACACAGCACCTTTGTCACTGACGCTGAAAGAACAACGTGGCTTTAGAAAAACACACACACACACACACACACCAGCTTTGACCAAGGCTGTTAGGGGAAACCAGTCCCTCTCTACAGGCTGCTGATTAAAACCAAGAGAAACTATATTTACACCATGGAGGCCTTCGCTGGCCCTGATTCCACTGATGTGTGAAATCATACTGATGTCTGTACTGTTCCATCTTCCATCTTCTCACCTTTTTAGCTCACTTTTTCCTCTGCCTCCTTTCTCACCGCCTCCCTTCTCCATCCGTCTCACTTCCTTCCGTCCATTCCCCCCACTCCCCTCCTCTACACCCTCTCCATCCCCTATAAGTGTGAGTGTGTTGAGGAGGAAGAGGATTACAGCAGGCCTCTTCATTTTCTCTGAAATAAGCAGTGGAAGCCCGTGAGTCACGATGCGATGATGCTGTCGCTCTGACAGTGATGCAGCTTTGAAATGGCAAACATCTCTTCTTACGACGGGGTTTCTAAGCAGCGAAGTTTGCCCATGAGAAAGTTACCGGCTTTATTTCACCGCTGCTAAAAAATAGATGGAGAAAAGAAGGCAGTCACGACTCGGGGAAGCCATTTGAAATTGGAAATGAACCTCAAACCTGTACTAAAACAGTGGTCCCCAACCACTGGGCCAGGGACCAGTACCGGTCCGTGGGTGAATTGTTGCCGGGCCACAGAGAAATAATGTTGAAATAATTACTTCCGCTTGATCCATACCCATATCAACAAAAGAACTGAACAATAGAATGGCTAGGATTCCATCATCAATAATGCAACTATATTTGATTAGGAAATATTTTCTCAGCAAAGACAACAACAATAAACTCAAAATGACGCAGAGTCATTGATACAAGATTCTAACTTTTTATACCGGTCTGGTAGCAGAAAGTTGTAGGCTGTGTGCAGT
>JAFBJS010003514.1:63088-130122 GCA_016785265.1 Paraplagusia blochii | reverse complement strand
GTACCGGTCCGTGGGTGAATTGATGCCGGGCCACAGAGAAATAATGTTGAAATAATTACTTCCACTTGATCCATACCCATATCAACAAAAGAACTGAACAATAGAATGGCTAGGATTCCATTATCAATAATGCAACTATATTTGATTAGGAAATATTTTCTCCAATAAATTCAAATCATTGATACAAGATTCTAACCTTGTATACTGTTAGCAGAAAATTATAGGCTGTATGCACATTGGAAACCCTTGCTGTGCTCATGCACAATTAATTTGATTAGGAAGATTTTATAGGTAGGAAAATATCTTAGAACATTGAAAATGTAATTTCATTAAGGGGTATTTAACTGCCATAACTTAACCACCGGTTTGTGAAAATAGTTTGAGATATTTAACTGGTCCATGGTGCAAAAAAGGTTGGGGAACACTGTACTAAAAGATAGATTTAAAACAAAATGTCTGCATACATACTTAAACTGACCCTGACAACGACAAGAAGTAATATATCTATATAACCATGTAAAACAAAGAGTTTTAAAGATGTTTTTTTTTTCCAGTTATTCATTCATTTTCAATCATCTTCTTCTGTTTTTCCATTGCCGGGTCACAGTGGCAGCTGGCACCACCCAAATCACATTGCACTATATTGTGAGCCTTCCTGTGTGTGGTGAGCCCACAGAAGGTTTTGGTGGTGGGAAAGGTGCTGTATTTAGAGAGCCTCAGTGGTAACCTGGCAGTTGGTGGATCAAAACCTGAATCTTTGTGGATCCATCCATTGCCTAGTTGTCATATTTTTACTTATAAGAAAAACATTGGTAAGTTTTTACTATTCTTTTCAACACCAAGGGCCAAACAGAAACACATTTTTATTTCCAAAATAATGGTTTTAATCAAATAATGGTTTTAATCAAAAAACACATGAAGATGATTATACTGCATGTCATTCCTGGAAAGATAAATATAAATTCTCAATTGTTGATTATTTGATAGAAGGTAGTGTTTAATCAAATAGATCAAACAACCAAATACCTAAAAAAACAATAAAACACTCTGTCAGTTTGTTGTCCTCTGTTAAACCCAAACTAATACAATAATGGCAACTTAAACACTGCAAACACCTGATGTTAAGACACAGTTGTCCTGTTTTTGGTGGTTAGCCATCCTCGTGTGTCTGTGCACGGGTCTGGACGAGACACTCTCCTTCTGATCTTACAGATGGGGCTACCAGGGTAGATAAGGGCTGCCCCCTCCGCCTCCACTCCCCAGCCTACAGGGTGAGACTTCCCTTCCTTTTTGCTTTTTTTCTACAGCAGCCGCAGCAGATTGGGAGACCTCTGCTTGTCATAACTTATCTCAGTCTCCACCAGGGTCACACCATGCTCTGATGCAGCAACCGTTGTCAACGTCATTCCGTTTCCATAGCAACAGCACCGGGCACAGCATCCCTGAGCAGATGTTGGAGGGTTGGAGTGAACAGAGGAGTGGGAGGCTGTGAACTCAGCAGCTCTCTCTCTCTCTCTCTCTCTCTCTCTTTCTCTCTCTCTCTTTCTTTCTGTCTTTCTGTCTCTCTCTCCTTAGCTGTGTTTGCAGATGGAACCCAGAGGACCAGTCAATGTGAACTACTCATCTCATAGACATAGGCTGTTAATTATCTTCCTTTCTATCTTTCTTCACTACTCCATTCTTCCTTTCCTTCCATTCTTGCTTTCTTCTTGACTTCCATCTTTCTTCTCTCGTTCATTCCTTTGTTTCTTCTTTTCTTCATTCCTTCTTACCTGCTTATATTTCTCCGTTCTTCCCTTCCTTCTCGCTAACCTTTCTTTATTCCTTCTCTTCTACATTTCTTTTCATTTCCCTTTTCTTTCCTCACTGTCTTCTATCCTTCCTTCCTCCCTTCCTTCATTTCTTCCTTCCTAACTACCTACCCTTCTTCTTATCCTTTTCCTACCTTTCCCCTTTCCTTCCTTTGTTCCTTTATTCATTTCTTCCTTCCCTCTTCCCTTTCTACTTGCTACCCATCCTCTTACCTTTCTTCTTTATTTCCTTCCTTTTTTTCTATCTTTTTTTTTCTTTCCATTCCGTCTTCCTTCCTTCCCTTGTACCGTTATTCTTTTCTTGCTTCCTTTTTTCCTCCTACCGACGTTCTTTCCTTCCTTCTTGCTTCCTTCTTTTCTTTCTGACACTGGAGCTTAAAGTCATAAGAAGAAGAAGAAGAAGAAGAAAACAACAGCAATTTCTCCTGATCTAATGACTTAGCAGTCTTGTTACTGGTTGCCAACGGAGCAACCAACCTTCAGCTTAACAACCGAGCCCACACAGTAACCCCTAGGACAGTATCTTTACACACCACACTGGGATTCATCACAGAAAGATTTTTACCAGGTAGACACAACAAAGTGACCGTGCTAACTTGTTACTGCCTTACTCTTCTACACACTAATACACAAACACAAACCACACACCTTACCCCACTGTACCATCCCACTGGCCCATAGGATCACTATTTCACAATCTGTTAGCTAACTATTGACCTACAATACTACTGAATTTACCATTCAACTAACTGTACGTAAGTAACCACAGCATCTGTCATCAGCAGCTGACATTTGTCCACATAGTCTGTTCGCTAACTATTGATTGGTCAACTGACAGCATCAACCACCAGACCCACTTATGACTCATACCTTTATACCTAGTCTTTAAGTCTTTGACGGATAGAAAACATCTTTTGAAGACAACTGTTCTAAGAAACCAAACAGTCTTTCTTCAAGTGACCACCGAACCAACCAACAAGGCTACATTTGTAACCAAGAGGTTGACAGAGATGTTGCTAATTCATTTTCTGGTCGACTTCAGAATATATGGTTAGTTACTCACCACACTGATTCACATATGTCATTCTACAAACCAAGTTATCGACTCACCAAATCAATGAACCAACCTTAAAAAACTGACCGGTTGACCTTGTTATTGATACCAACAGTACAGACCAATCAGTTCACCAACCAACCAAACTAGTCATTAACTAATATCAGTATAGTGAGGCTGCGTTAATGAATCGACTAGGTTGATTTCATTTTTTAGAAGTTGCTCATCTTTTTGCATATTTTTCTACTTAAATAGATATGTACGCACTCGTTCATCCTTTTGGAAAAACACTCATGATTTTACGTTTATTTATAATATCAAATAATAAAAAAAAACTGCAAAGAGTTTTGAGTTCACATTTTTATTAGCAAAATCATTTTGCAGATTTGATTATTTTCATTGTTTATATATATATATATAATTATCATATGTGTATAATTATATATGTATATGTTAATTTTCAGTTATTCAGAGGATGCATCAGCACAGTATATTTTAATAGGAAGACTATTGCTAGAATAAATATCTATACATCATAGTTAGTTAAATAAAAATAAAGTTTCAACAGAAAGGAAATGAATTTGATAATTTACCAAAAAAAAAAAAAAAAATGCAGAAAAAAAGGAACCATTTGTGAAACCAATGCCAAAAATGTTTTTGAGGAATTTATTTTAAGAAATACAAAGATGATTCACAGTTTGTTTCCTTGTTCTCATGCTGGCTGAAACACCAATAGGGACCATGCAGGAGTGAAGAGCCAGAGCAACAGGGTAGAACCAAACTACTTTACCCCCAAAATCTGTGTGTGTGCCCACTCTATACGCCCCTGGAACACGGTGTAAGATTCCGAGCCAATGTAGTGCCAGGGGGGGGGGCGACTCAGAGGGGTCCATGGGTTAATGGAGAGACCATTGAATGACCATCCACGATGATTCTCTTGGTCAAAACATGAAGGTGGAAAAACTGGAAAACCCTCTGGTTTGATTGTGTTTCAAGTTTATGTCTTTTAATTTATGTTACATTATGGACACACTCTAAACAAGTGGCCATTTAGTAAAATCATCAATGTGTTTTTCTCTTAATTTCCATCATATAAAAAGACAAAAAATCAATTTACTTGAGATTTCCATCCCTAAACAGTTTCCTGACCCAGAGGTGACTTTGGATGAGAACAAACTGAGAACATTGTGTTACACAATTGGCTGCCGTTTTTGCCTGATTCAACACTCAGCCTGTCACATAATTGGCGTTGCCAGGTATTTTTTTTTGGAATGGTGAAAAATAACAAAATAAAATAATAAAAAAAAAAATATTCAAAAAAAAATCCTAGTAGTGAAATAATAATGGCTTGAAGAACAAGAACGGGGGGATGAAGAATGAACATTTATTGGATTATTTCAAAACATGAGGAATCATTTTATGACATTGTTTTCCATTCATCTTATACTGGGCACTTAAGGTCTCCATGAATTTAAAGTATTTTTCTTTCAGATCAATTATTTGTCTAACACCCAAATTCCTGAACTACTATCCAGTAGCTGGTGAAGGTTACACAGGCAGAAATAGAGTATGTGGGATATTATTTTTTTACCTTGTTACCTTAAAGAGGGACGATAATAAATAAAAACGCAGGCACCTTCTTCCTCAGCTTCCTTTGTATGCACGCTCTCCTCTCACATCTCTGAAATATTTAGTCCTTTAAACACTATTTACAGCTATCTACATCAAATATGAGCGGAGTCGACCTTCAGTCTGTTCAGGAGCAACTGACGCAAAGACAAATGAGGACAAATGTGGAGGAAACTGACTTTTCTCTTTCACTTTCTTTTTTTTCTGTGTAAAGGTGGAAATTTATAGAGAGGCAACGTGAAGACGAGGTGTAATAGAGCAGAGTTGGACCACGACCAGTGATGAAGACCATGAATGTAAGAGTGAGGATGAGCAACCAAAGGCGTGTAAGTCTGTCAGTGTCTGTCATTGTGAGGACCAGGATCTTAAAACCAGCCGTTGTCTGAAGACATTTTGGTTTGCGCGGCTATTTTACCTTATTACCTTATAAAAATATAGTTTTTAAAAGTTCTATTGAAGGTTTTAGGTTTGGAAAGCACCTTAGTGACCAACTAGGGACCAAATAACTAACAAAATTATGCAAACTGGCGCCTCTTGTGTTCCGATGTGTTCCGGCTTGCTTATTTCATTTTTGTTTAAAAATGTTTTTGTGTTTCCTTAATTGGTTCATTGGAACATTTTAGGATAAACACACGCAACTCTAAAAGGTAAAATAAGCTAATATTGTGTTCTCCCCACACAATAAAAACCAGTGTCACCAAATGTTACAGTAAGACTTCACTGAGTGAAGCAAACAAGAGGGAAAACAAACAGAGAAATAATAAATCAGTCAGGGTGGACTGGAAAATGACATTATCTCTATTACAAGTTGGACGATTCCTGGAATGCAAAAAAAAAAAGTGTCTAGAAAAGAAAAGGCAGAAGGACAGAGTGTCCTTGTTTAAGGTATAAAAATGTCAAGTTTAAACAACCTTTTGGCCAAGACCAGGGCTTTTCAAGCCAAAGAAAATAAATGTATAATATCCCTTTAAGCTTAAACCCAAGAAGACAAAAAAACACTGTATTTCAACCAGCTTATTTAGCCTGGCAAATGCTAATTACCTATTTAGGAAGCTGTCTCTACAAATATAATTTACATCTTAGTAACTAACCCTATTAAAAATTTAGAGTCAAACCCTGCCAGCAAACCCTTAAAGTGTGTTTAGGTTAAAAATTATCGGCCACATAAAAGCTGTCTCTGTGTAACAAGAGCCAGGGTTTGGAAACAGGGTTAGAGGACGAAGCATCAGTTCAGGTAGGTAAAAAAAAAAAATCAGTGTATATGAGCTTCCTCATAACTGTACAGACACATCTATGAATGTAAGTGTGTGTGTGTGTGAGGGAGAGCGAGATGACTCATGCAGAATGTGTAGGCAATCTTCACAGGAAAGGCTTCAAATATCTGACAGATACGTCATAACACGCCATGTAGAGACAAACAAGAGTTCACAAACACACACACACACACACACACACACTCGCTCATGTAGGCTGCGGTGAGAAAAGCAAATGGGCGATGCACAAACGAACACACAGAAACAGATGTAGCAGCAGTAAGCAATGAATATGCTTCAATGATAAATGAGATGAGATGGACCACGGGAGTGATGGGGGTGGAGGGGGCGAGGGAGTAGGGTTGGAGGTGTTCTGATTCATGCCTGTGTTTGACTCACACAGCACAGACACTCACTCAAGGCTCAGACCTTCAATGGATGCTGTACTACTCTCACATCTCAGTTCCTTTTTTTTTTTTTTTTATTTACTCCCGTGTCACCTTCACGACACACGGTTCCTCTTCCCCCCTAACGTGACGCGGCCTGTTGTCCCCACAGCCTCAATGTTTATTTCACCAATCCGTGTCCCATTCCATACAGGAACATGAGCAACAACCCTTCCCCGAACACGTCAGAGCAACAGATTGCACAAACATGCGCTCGCAATCTGGCATTTGCGTGATCAAAGTCACACGTGTCAAGCTGATATTTATGCAGCCGCCGCCGGTAGTTACTCATCAGCTCACACCAGAGGTGGCTTGAATGTATTTTTTTTTTTTTTTCTTTTCTCTTTTTTTTTCCCCCGCCAATTTGGAGGTTCTGTGCAGCCTCCTCAAGCAGATTTGAATCAATCGGAACAAGCAAACAACATGCCGAGACGAACTACAAGACATCAGCCCAGGCGGGGTTCCTGAAAGTAAACCAGTGATGGAGAAAAGGAAAAGAAAAGGATTGAATGGAGCAGCATCCCGGATGTCTGAAGAGTAAAGAGTATGTTCTCAAATGTCCAAGTTTGACAGGACCTCACTTTAGTGCAAAGTACAACGTAGAAATGAAGAGAAGAAGCCATGAAGTGGAACCTGTAGTTACATATTCACATTTGTCTAACCTTATCCAGGATTAAAGATCCGAGTTGAGGATATGTCCAGTACAGTTATATCATGAGTATCATAATGAATCTGTATATTACAGTATATTATAGTAACATTGAACCTCCTACTGTAACAACATTTCCTGGTTACAAAGGACATACTCCCAGAAAGACAGCGAGTACATGGGCAACATCTCACTTGAAGCTTTTAAACTTTACCATGTATATATATATATATATTTTAATATTTACAAATGAATTCGTTTTTAGTGTTGGATAAGGGGAGAATTTCACCATTATCGTAAAATTAGTCCACGCCGGTCAATAAGTAAGTCTTCAAGTAAAATTCCACCCTAAAGTGCCCTGTTGGTGATCCTGCTGTACACAAAAAGATAGACAAGACAGACAGAACAGTTGCTGTGCTTTTTCATCTCCTACATTGACACACAAATAAAACAGACTTCATCTCTATCTTTGGGTTTAAAGGAATCGTCCAACAGGTTTTAAAACGTAATGTTGTTGTTCTGGGTCACATGAGACAAATCGATCGGAATAAAAACGGTTCACGTGAGACCAGATCACCACAGAGCCAACTGATACATGGTGAAACCCTGCGAAGGAAGACTTTAGAATTGGACTGTATGATGCTGACGTTGTTACAGGTGCTGCCTTCATGAACTGGGTCCCTGCCAGGCACCAAACTGCATGTAATAGTCACAACTGGGAAATAAATTCTCCTCATTTTTGTTGTTGGACAGTGACACACACCTGTCACGTTAAATCATTTTGGTCAATTCCACAGCTTTTATTGTTTTATGTTTTATTGTTTTATTGTTGTTGTCAGGGAACTTATATGAGAAGTGCTGGACATATGGAACAAGCTTGGGGTCGCAGCCCCACCTGTGGTCACCTAAAAATCAAATTAGGCCATCTTAAATATCCACCAGGGTTTGTACATCTGGTGTACTAATCGGACTTTGTGTCAAACATGAAGTGAAACAAAATCCCAAAAATTTGTGATGGTGTTAAACCGGGGTTTAACTGCCGTCACTGCCGTCGGAATCAGGGGCGTAGCCAGAACCCATAAAATGGGTGGGCTGTTTGATCAGCCCTCTCATTGGATGGGGTGGCCCTGACTGAAAAGTGGGTGGGCTCGGGTGGGCCTGAGCTACGCCTATGGTAAGAATGGCTTAGGAATACCTGAGCTAGTTGAACCAAAGATTTCAACAACATGCACATGCACAGCGATGCCTATTTGGGAGCTAGTTCATGATACGTAGCATATGCAACAATATTTTAAGCATCTCAGGTAGAGAAAAGCCAATCTAAAAGCCTGCCACAGTTTCACTCTGTCAAACTATTTATCCAAAAATAATATAAAGCTTCTTGGACTCCTGCTGTGGCCACAAAAAGAACTGTTCAATGTGTTAAAACCTGTTGTATTCTCCCTTAAACTGTACACCAGCAGATTATCCCAAAAACTCCTGCGGGGAGACAGAGAAAACCCTTCCTACTCATGACCGGGCAATCACTTGGTAAAGTTGACATCACAACCACACGCACCCGCAGACGTCGTAGCGCCACATCGACAGCTAAAGGGTCATGCCGTGATACCCTGTTGTTGTTCTGCAGAACCGCAACCTCGTTGTGCCATTGAACTGGACAAATAAGACATTTTTACAGTCGACTGTTTCCTCGCGCTCTCGTCTACTGAGTTTGTGTAGGTTTAGGATGGAAATCGCAGACAGGACAGAAATAAACAAATATTTATATATATATGTATATATAAGCAAAAGTAACGTGTACAAGAAATTAATTTCCACAGATAAACAAACGAGATATGTTTGTAAAAAAGTTTGTGCTTTTGACTGTCCTGTGTACACTGTGTACAATTTGTCAGAGCTCTTGGTAATAGTGACTGAAGCTGTGCATTTAAGTACACAACTCAAACAAGAGCATGACAAATTGGTGTATACATATATATATATATATATGTATATATATGTATATGACATAAAGTGCAACGTGAGGACTTACAGGTGAGGTGAGCCCTGGTTTACTTCATGTGACTGCGACTGCAACCATGCATGTGAGTGTGTGTGAGACCCATTCTGTTTCCAGATGGACGTCAGGAAAGTGTCATGTGATTGAAGCAGCCGAAAAAAAAGGGAAACGGAATAACTAATTCAGGTCACACCAAAACAAAAAAAAGAGGGGGAGATTTTGTTTTCTACATCCATTTCATTCTTATTTTTTTCTGTGCTTTTTCATATTTTTTTTTTACTTGGCATGATTTCAAAACAGCTTCTATTAATATGGCAGAGACAAAAGAAAAATTCACATTAGAAATGTCATTAGCAAACTCAAAAGTTCCATCACGCAACCGAAAAAGTCTGCCTTCGTCTTACCAGCTCGGCAATGAATGGCAACGAAATACGCGTCTTCAAGGCAAACATGTATTTCTTTTCCATGTTTTCAGTTTGGTTGGAAACATAGTTGTTGTTTTCTTTCATTCAGGAATGGCATGTTCTGCACCTCAGTGCTCGGGATGAGGTAACTGGTAATGACAGTTGTTAAAATTGTGGATTATGAGAGCTGTAAATTAGTGGATACGTCCCCTATGCTTTAGAATTTACAACAAACTGATACAATAGTTGGTTTTGGGACATGTTAAGTGGTTTAGAGGAAATCATTAAAATATTCCATGTTTATTTACATCAGAGTCCGTAGGGCGTGGTTCTGGGCTGTGGCTGGGTGCTGTATTTTGCTGTCGTTGTTGTTTTTTTTATTTTATGCAAGCAGTCTCCATTCTGTCCTGTCTTTTCTAATGCGAAACAGAAACTTTAGCTTCAATCGTAAGATGACATTGAGACTGCGCTTCTTTACGATTGTTATCTCACATACCAGGAGGCACGTAAGGACCGGGATGGGGGGTGTTTTTTATGTAAACCTTGGATCTTTCTGAGGGGTGCAGCTGTCGCAGGCCTTTGCTGAAATCGTCAGCTCGTGGATATGATGGTTCAGAAGTCCACACCAAAACTGTCTCGACAGAGGTTGGCAGGTTCCCGGGGTTAACTGTAAGACAAAAGCTTCTCCAAATAAAGTAGTAAGCAGGTGGATCAGCAGTGTGATATGAAATGAGTCCAGTATGAAAGTCGCAGGCAGATGTGTCGGTGATAAGACGCCCCGTCGCTGTTTAGATGTTTTGCTCTGATTGACCTGTATCTCCAGTCTGTCTTTTCTCCTCTTCTGCCGCCTCTCTTTCCCGCCTTCCTCGTCTTCACCGTTTCTGGATTTACATCACGCTGCACTTGCCCTTCAGTCTCTCGGCACGGGACTGCTTCCCTGAACGCTTGCCGTCAATGTTGAGGCTCATGTTCCTCTTCTTGTCCAGGTTGAGCAGCTCCTGAAAGAGCTCAGTTACGTTGTGGTTGGTCTTGGCTGATGTCTCCATGAAGGCGCACTTCCACTGGTTGGCCTGAGCCTCTCCGTCCTTGGTCTCCACCTCCCGCTGGGTCTCGTCACTCTTGTTACCAACGAGCATGATGGGAATGGCCTCCACGTTGCCTTTAATGGCCAGAACCTGGAGTGGGCGAAAGACATCAAATCAATACTGTCCGCCTTCATCTCCACAGTCACTGATTGTCCTGTCCTGTGAGATTTCATATTAGTTCACCGCTGAAGGTTAACAAGTACACCGTCTCTAGCTTGTATATTATACATGTATATATATATACTGTTTATATATATATATATATATATTGGTGTGTCTGTCTCTGTCTGCCTGTCTGTCTACCTACTTACCTGCCTAACTATCCATCTCTATTACTGTATATATATATATATATATATATATATATGTCTGTCTGCTTATCTATCTATCTATCTATCTATCTATCCATCGATATGTCCGTCCCTCTGTCTATCTATCGGACTGTCTCTTTCTATCTATCTTTTTGTCTGTCAAGCTGTCTTTCTGTCTATCTGTCTGTCTGACTGTCTCTCTCTCTATCTATCCATTAGTACAACAGAAAACAAAATAATTTGTTTAAAAATTCTTCTCACGCAGCTCCTTGATGCAGGTAGATTTAAAGCCAAACGTACACAAACACCAAACACAAGCAATTACAGTCACCAGTAGAACTGACGTCAACTGTCTCTCTGTCTCTGTCTCTGTACCTGTTGATAAATGGGCTTGAGCTCCTCCAGGGACTGTTTGCTCGTGATGGAGTAGACCAGGATGAAGGCGTGGCCTTTGGAGATGGATAGACGCTGCATGGCAGGGAACTGATGGCTCCCTGTGGTGTCGGTGATTTGCAGCGTGCACACGCTCTTATCACAGCTGATCACCTGGCGGTAGGTGTCCTCTACTGTCGGGATGTAGGTGTCCCTGAACGTGCCTTTTACAAAGCGTAGGACCAGGGAGCTCTTCCCAACTCCCCCGGCCCCAAACACCACCACGCGATAATCGTTGCTCTGCTCCGGCATTCTGCCCCCTTCAGGCTGAAGACAGTGTTAAACCTGTGATGCAGGGAGGGTGAATGGGTGACAGGAGAAATGGAGGGTGAGGAGGTAGAGGAGGAGATGAAGGAAGAAAATGATATTTTTAGTAAAACACATCACAGCAGAAAAAGGGGAGATGAACATTGACAGCAGTAGGGAAGCCGGAGCGCCATCTGTGTCCATGGCCAACCATGAGGCAGAAACAAATGAAAGAGAATGGATTTGGTGAGGCTCCAAGTCTTTCACCTGACGCAGACATTTCCCTAATCAATAGCATTCACAGCGGAACAGTTTCTAATTTTCAGCCCCCAAAACAGTCCAGCCCTTTCTCATTTATCAACTTCAGCAGCTGCGGCAAACCCCGGAGCAGACAGAGTCCTCTGGACCTTGTGGGACGGATTACAGAGACTACAGAACCTACCGGGACTACACAGCCTACAGAACCTACAGAACCTTTAGAGACTACAGGGCCTCACAGTGTAGTATGTGGTGCAGAGATACAGCAGATGGACTGAAGTACTGTAGGTCGTGTCTTCACTGTCTAGGGGACATTAGCTGAAGTTGATTTACGTTTATTTCTACTTTTAAAAATTGTCAAAGCAGCAGCAGCTGAAATAGGATTGAATTCTTATTATTAATTACTGAAACACTAATCGAAGAAACTTTTGAGAGTGCAACAAATACAACATAAGTACTAGCTTCTAGCTTAAAAACATTTTTAAACAGGGGCTCTCAACATATGGTTCGGGGACCACAGGTAGGGTCATTTGGTACCATGTGAGGGACATATTAAAAAAGATTTCAGTTTCACTAATTTATTTCCCAAAAGTTATATCAAACTACTTTTTTTATTTAAAAACAAGCAGCCATTCCGACAATGATGCTAACAGACTAAAGTCTGAAAGATGTTTTATTTTGAAGAGTTCATGATCCTTCAAAAAATAGTGTGGGTATTACTGGTTCCACTGTCTTGGAAAAACCTAGAAAAATCTGCATCCTTCCAAATATCTTTGCATTGAAAACAGCAGTGTGGCAAAAGTCATGGCAATGCTATGAATAAAAATGCAGTATAAAATATAATTTAATGTAAAAGTTTGTTAGTTTATTAAAACTGCCCAACAATCCACTTTCATACAAATTTAATCTTTAGTAAAATCACTGGTTTTAGAAGTTAACTAGGGATAATCAGCAGGAGAAACGCACCATGTGTCTTTCTTTTCACTGCGTGTTACACGTTCTTCTGTACAACCTCCTCCCTCCTCTACATCTACAGCTGTCTATAAAAGGTGTGCATGTGATACTTCATGGCTCTGCATCACATCTGTTTTGGGTCTAAACTTGCTTAAAGATGTTCCTCCGTGGTGATCATGAAACACTCTCTGAGCTCCGGCTGTAATGAAACAGTAAATTGACATCAATACCAGATGGAATAAGTGGATTTCTGTCATGCTTGCGCTGCTGGATCCCACTATTGATGGCCGCGCCGGTGTAATTGCATCGCCAGCTGAGAGATAATATCATTCAAGGAGTTTAAAATAAATGGGGATTCAGGGAGTGTCTCCTCAGGTCTACAGTCAGTCTCCAGCTATACATTTTGTGTAATGTTGTCTAAGTGTCTCATCTGGGAATAGTTGTATTTTCACTTTCGCTGTTGTGAAAATATTCTGGTAACACTAAAATGTATGTAATGTCAGTGACGCAAAAACACATTCAATCCAAGAAAGAAACTCAGTTTTATACCCTTTCAATGTTCATTCATTCATCTGATGGTCCAAAATGGTGCAATCACATTGCACCATTTCGCGAGCCTTCCTGTGGGTGGTGAGCCCACAGGAAGTTATGTGGGTCGGGATGGTGACACGTCAGTGACAACCCAACAGCTGGCAGATTACAACCCAATCTTGCGAACTCGAGGTTTGCTTCCTTAACCACTAGGCCACATTATAAATCATTGGCATGTTATTTGCTATGTTAGATTTTTTCAATATGATAACATAACTTACTCAACCACTCAGCCACTTATCCTTTTCCTCTGATAATGATAATCCAATAATGCATCGCCTGGGTTTCTGAGATGTTTACTTCAGTTTAGGGGGCAAACTGCTGCATATATCAGTAATGATGGAGATCGGTATTGGGAAAATGATGTGTATGGATAATATCGGCAAATTCCAATATCACCAGAAGTTGATATCAGGCATCCCTATGAAGAAATTCATTTCTTTGTGGAACAAATCGATGAAACATTCGTTCATCTTTATCCTCTTGTCCGTTACCAGGTCGCAGAGGCAGCAGTCTCCACGACCGCCACCCAAATCACACTGCACCATACCGTGAGCCTTCCTGTGGGTGCTGAAACCACTGGAAGTTATGTGGTGCTCAGAGCACCTTAGTAGCAAACAGGCAGATGGTGAAATCTAACCTGATGCCTTGTAAATCCAAGTTCTCTCCCTTCACCATTAGGCCAACACTGACTGATGAGATGTTTATATGTGTAATAACGCGCAGCTGTAATCAAGTATTTTTTTTATATGGTTTTATTTACATTGCGTTTGGATAGTAAATGTCATTAAGAGATAAGTAATTGAGGTAATGTCAAATTCAGCCTAAAGAGACAATTTTCCCACCTACTGAAAACTCCCAGACAAATGTTTCTCGCTGATGATTTCCATCATCAAGGCCTCTCTTCGATGCATCACGACAGGATGTGAACTACAACCCAAAACTGTGGACTTGTTAAAAGTCTTATTAATATTGAACTACAGCAGTGCAGCAGTAAAACTGTAAAATTGTCAGATTTGCTCTCACAACTCATGTGCTTATGTGAGTTCTTTTTAAGTCCAAGCTTTAATGAGGCCTTCAGTCACTTTGAAGAAGTGTGGTTGGAGTTGGCAGTCAGTGCTGCAGAGGGATTTCTGCTTAGGCCTGCGTTCTGTCGCACACACATACACACACACACACACACACATTCACAGAGACAGACTCACCCACTGTAGACTCACTTACACAAAAGCGACACTAATGTGGTTTAACAGGATAAAACCTGAGTTGTGTTTGGACAAAAAAGAAAAGCTCTGTTGTTCATAGGTTTCATTTAGATTCAATTCATTATACACTCCAGGAATCATCAATCGACGATGTTCACTGTTATTAGCATCCAATTGAAATGGACGGATGGATGGATAAATAGATGGACAGACACACAGAGTCATACTAATGATGCAGACAAAGCAGACCATTGTCCCTTTATGCCACTTTATGGATTCAACAAACATAATCTCATATTCCCAACTTTAATAATCATTTATTATCACAGTCAGCTAATCACTACAGCCAGAATAATGATACTTTAAATAAAGGAAAACAAGGAAAATTCAGAAAAGCGCTAAAACAAAGACCATAAATCCTAACAGCACAGACGGGTCGCTGTTAAACTCCAACACCAGTGTGAAAACTACAACTGATGATCACGCTGGTTCACACTCTTCTATTTTCGACCCAACAGGAAATTTCGTCTCCTGTCTGGTGTATTTTTAGCGGTGAGGCGCAGTGTTATCTATAACCACGAGAACAGATTTAACCGAGTTTTTTTTTTTTTAACCTTCTTTTGTGTAGATTTTAGGTGTCTGAGTTTTTATTTCTCAGATATGTACCTCTGATCCAACAACTTGTGGATGAGGTGTATTCCTTTTAACGACCAATGGAAACACAGCAGGTATAACAACTACAACTGTGTCACACAAATCTGGTTTCGAAAAACTTTCCTACAGACTTAACAAAGAACGGGAATCACAAACACCTGGCCCATGGGCTGCTTTCTGCCCATGAACCACCAACATGTGGCCCCCAACTAAATGTTACTAAAGGCAGGGCCGGACCTACATTTTCTGAGGCCTGGGGCAAATTACCAGGATGAGGTTCCTCATATCGCGTTTCAACTACAGCACATGCACTGACCTATCAGGGCTCACAGACCTTCACAGAACCAATAACTTAACAATACTGTAGACTGGTGTTTCCCAAACTTTTTGTTCTGGTGATCCACAAACTTTGGCCCCCCAAGTCAATAGAGATTATAAATTAATCACAAAATAAAGGTTTTGTCCTGTTCTTCTGTTTCCTTTTACCTGGCATTTTTTCTCATTTCTACTCTACTTTAAGTAGAGTAAAATCAGTATAGGTAGACTTCCACTAATTCAGTGCTTCTCAAAGTGTGGGTCGGGCCCCATGGGGGGGCGCGATGCGATGCTGAGGGGGGCGTGTTTGACCCTGGGAAACATTCTTTTTTTCTGCCATACTACAGTAAAATGTAATTGCACATCCTTGTAAGTTGAACTATATCTCTTTTTTGTTTCTTTATGTTAACAAGGATACGATGTTATGCAGAGGTGTAGCTAGAACTATTTTATAGACAAATGCTATTATTTATAGTTGCGGCGGAGAGTGGGTGGTGGGGTGGGGTGGGGGTGTGAATTGTTTTCTTTTAGCTGGGGGGGCAGAAAAAGATGGAGAAGCACTGCACTAATTCAAGGAACTTCATCGGCAACCTGAAGCCCAATCCCTGGTGGTGAGGCCTGTGATTGCAGCCTCTTTAGCACGCGTTAATCCAGCGTTGCCTGCGAGCAGAGTGAGGTGCCAGATTGGTCTTCCAATGGAATACGTCATGCTGAACGGAAGTGTACTGCTATTGCAATTCTGGAATGTCTCCAGGTGGTACAAATAAAAAATTACACATGATCAGCTTCTTAAATTGCAGTGATATGAAAACATTTCTGACCCCTAGGGGGTGCACTGCAGAATATAAATGAGAACCACTGGTTTAATGTAACACATTGGTTCTCGACTGGTGGGTCCTGACCCAAAAGTGGGTCGCAGACCCATTCTGAATGGGTCTCCGATACAACACTAGATATTTTTCCTGAAAAATTGCTTGAGAAATGCAATGTCAACGTAACACTAGCTACGTCTCATCATCTGACTCTGACTTTGTTATTCGACTCTTCATTGAGTATCAGGCAAACCCTACTCACCGCTATGATGTTTGTGTAAGAAAGGGGACAGAATATTCAGGATTTTGTTCGATTATTTTCGAAGCCAGTTGTCAAATCTCCAGACAAATGGAACAGAGGGAAATCTTCTGGGAAGTCTGGGTTGACCTTGATGCGTAGAAGCTCTGACTTTGTCTGCATGACAACGGCTGTAGGCTGATACAATTTCTGCCAGTCTGTGATTTCCTCACATCTCTCTGCTGTCTCTCAGCCTCCTTATCTCTCGGCCTCATCTCCTAATTTATGCGTTCTTCTTCTACCGGCTCACCGCGGCTCTCCTCTGTTCCTCCTCTCGCTGTTCCTCCTCTGTCTCCTGCTCTCCCACTCCTCAGGTCTCCATGCTGTTTGATCAATAAACTAAGGCCACTGTGGTTTTGATCGATGGGGCTTGTCTGCCTGGGCCCTGTCAGTCTGTCATCCACCCCCGCTTGGAGTCTGGTTCGCGTGTGTGTGTTTTTTTTTCTTTCCTGCACGGGGATTTCAGCTCCGTGACAACGCTTCAGCTCATCAAACCTTCCACTCCCACCTCCCTCCCTTCTCCTTCCACGTGAACTAAAATTAGCTAGCTCCCTCCCTCTGTCAGCAGCTATAACTGCACACACAGGTGCACCCGAACACACACAAGCACACACACTCACTGTACTGTATTTCCCTTTTTTCATGGTTTGTCCTTGACTTCCTGTTTCAAGGCGCTCTCTCCTCGTCTTCTCTCTCTGCGTTTTGGTTGGAAACCAGAGGACTGCAGTTCCTTAATGAATAAATGCTACGCTATAAATGCATGCGAGGCGGTGCGGCCAAGCTCCATTAGCAGATAGCTTTGGCACACGCCGACCGGGTCTCCGCGCTCCACTCCTCGCCGTGTCAGAAAGTAGATGCGCCGCAGCTTTATCCACTCCATTATTTCACAGATCACAGTGTGGAAATGTCACCTTTAGCAAAAAACATGCACATAATTTTCCTCAAGAGGGGCCACTTACACCGCGGCACAAAGGGCGCGCATTAGGCCACATCAAACACAATGTCGTTCAATGGGATCAAGAGAGTGATTAAATAGACACCCACAAAGCGCTCTCACGGTGTCTTGAGGAGGAAAACGGTTCTTAATCAAACCATGGATCCCAGAATGCTTTTGGAGGAGCGACCATTTGTCGCCAAGTGTTTGACACAATTAAGAGATTTTTGGCCTTAGGTCCTTAGAATTCTCCAAACCCTGGTCTGTCATGAAACAGGAGTATTTTTGTGAAGGTTAAACCTTTTGACTCTGGTCGAGTACATATATAAAAAAAATGAGATCAGTTTTAGAACCTTTAGGTCAGGGGTGTCAAACATACGGTCCATGGGCCGGAATTGGCCTGCAAGGAGGTTTGATCAGGCCCACAGGATAATTTGAAAGTGAAAAAATGCATAAAAGACATGGATTTATTTTTTTTTATTATATGCAATTCAAGAATTATCTGCTAGGGGGGCCTCTGTTTTTCTGGTCAGAGTAGAAGACAAATAAGCAGACCAAACAGCAAACGTTATCAATGCGCCATCTACTGCTAGTCACCACCTTGTTTCTACCCTGTTCTCTACCTTCCCGCTACAACCTCATTAGCCAAAATGTCGTTAGCGAAAAAAGAGATGAAGAGTGTAGAATTTTCAAAGAAAAATGGACCAGGTCCTATTTATTTACCAAGACGCACGAGAAACATTTGTGCTTGGTGTGTGTTAGCAACAAGTTTCGCTATTAATATAATATTTGACGCAACTACTAGACTCATCACAGCCAAAAAATATGACAGCTAGCAAGAAAACTGAGAAGAGATAAAATCAACGAATCACTGACGGAAAAGAAAGACATGATATTTTGGTTATTTATAGCGGAGTGCCGTTTGTGGCACGCAATCCCTGCTTTATGTCATGTTCTTTATACCCTAAGCTCCAGTTAGGGTGAACTTTAGTCATTTAACTTTTATTTATAATTTTATTGTTTGTTAACCATAATAAATTTTCACTTGACTTTTCTTCTGTGATTGTGTTAGTTATGATTATAATGTTGGGAGGTGGTCTGTAAACATTGACACACATGCAATAAATACCTGTTGCATGTTACAAGTGATGAATTTCCCATCCTGGTCAAGTTCATTAGTTTTGATGAGACTGTAGAGCAGAACCATTAAACTTTATTGTTCAGGAGTCCAGGGACCTGGGGGCCGCACATTTCCCTAAGCTCTGGTTTCTACTCTCACCGCACAACACAGTCCATGATCAGCAAGGTTACTTTGCTTGGCTTAGTAGAAAGTGATGCAACATTATTATCAACGTAAAGAAACCTCGTGGATGAGAGTGAAACATGAAATGTTTTCTACAGAGAATTCAAGTGCAGTTGCCCAAAGGAACTCTTCAACCGTGACCACTGATCTTCATCTTCAAGACAGATGTTTGTTTTTCCAAATCAACTCATGAGAGGAGAATTACCATTAACAACTATGTAGTTCTTCTGTAGTTCAAGGTGCAGTAACCACTACACTATGGAATATTCACAGATCACTTGTATCATACATCCAGATTTTGTGATCTGATCTGTCGACTCCATTGTACACAGTGATTTCAATGCAGTAAAATATGAACTTTTCATCTTGTCCCTTTTTCAGGGGTTGCCACAGTGAGTCAACAATTTCCATCTCCCCCCTGTCCTCTGTATCCTCAACTCCAACTACCTCCATGTCCTCCCTCACTGCATCCATCAATCTCCTCTTTGTCTCCTACCTGGTAGCTCCATCTCTAGGATCACTCTTCTACTACTGTCCCTCCTCTGAACATGTCCAAACCATCTCAATCTGTCTTCTCTAGCTTTTTCTCCAAACCTTCCTGTCTGTGTTGTCCCTCTAATCACCTCATTTGTGATCCTGCCCATCCTTGTCTCTCCTAAAGAGAATCTTAGCATCTTTAACTCCTCCACCTCCAGCCCTGTCTCCTGTCTTCTACCTATCCCTAGTGTCTCTATTCCATCCATCATGGCTGGTCTCACCACTGTCCTGTAAACCTGTCCCTGACTCCTGACTCTTTTCTCCAGGTTCCATCCTCACTGTTCTCTATTCTTCATGGACATATTCATAAATATTACACTGCACCACTGTGGGTGGAACTTGTGGGTATGTTCAGAGCACCTCATGTACCCAAGTCCGCTTCCTTAACCACTACACCACCACTGCAGCCTGTGTTGGTGTAATCTGCAATAAAAATGTTCATATTTTTAAACTTATATTTCTATATCTTTCGACCAACCACGACATTTCAGGGACATAAATGTAAGCTGCTATAATTGTAGGCCTGGAGGGAGGGTCAGGACCAGCACCAGGAGAGGACATGACACAAAATGAAATGTCCATCACAAAAACTACAAATTCCAGAATAAAGCTGAGAATGACAGGAAATTATTATTTCATGGGACATAACTTACTTTTGCATTCAGATAAAATCAACATCACCCCCTGCAGGAGAAGACGACACAGCATTTTTTTTTTTTTACCCAAACAGTACCGTCTGATTCCCGCTTACTTCACCCATAACATTGAGTAAATGTCAACCCACTAAATTGTAAACCAAAATAAAAAGAATAGGCCGGGCCAACTTACTGAATTACTTATGTGAAAGTGCACATCCTGACAAAACAAAATGATTATTGATTATGTGCTGTCCCTGCAGTGATGAATCCTTGTCCACATGGGCTCCACGGCGCATCTTAAAAAACAATTAATTCTGACCAGCCCAGGTGCATATGTATGAGAGAAGCCGAGAGCACGCACACACACTTGCTGAGTAGGACGCCATGCTAGCCCTTCTGTGCGCGTCCCTCTCATCAGCGTCAATCCATATCCTGGCTGCAGTAACACCGTGCATGTCTGCAGTTTGTATGTTAAACTCCAGGAAAGGTTGCAGCACTCTGGTCCGGGCTTAGTGACTAATCATCGAGCTTAACCTCCCCTGCGCTCCTTGCCTGCGATGCATTGACCCAATTCCCAGGATTTAAGTTAGCCGTGGTCTCCCTGTAAGACTGTGAGTAGCTCTTGATACCTGCTGGAGTCCTCTGATACTCCAGGAACATCCCCGTGACGTGGCATTAAACCCCGTGGCTTGAGAAGAGTCAGCAAATCAGCAGACGCTGAAAGAACCACCTTTCGCAGGAGACTATTTGACTGACTGGGTTCATCAAGACTGTGGTTTAAGTCACTTTGAATCAAGATTATACATTTATAAAATGTATATTTTCCCCGATTTACTTTTAACAATACTAAATATTAAAACAAATTCATTCATCTTCATCTGATTATTTGCTACCACGCCACAGGGGGAGCCGGCACCACCCAAATCACACTGCTGTGAGCTGTGAGCCTATCTGTGGGTGGTGAGCCGACTGGAAGTTGTGTGGGTTGGGGTGGTGCTATGACCACAGCAGCTCAGTGGGAACCTGGAAGCCAAGTCTGCTTCCTTAACCTCCAGGCCACCACTGCTGCCCTTACATACTGTCCAGTCTATATTTTCTCACTCAATAACAACACTAATTTATTAGTAGCAACAATGGTGAACAAGTACTATTAAGTTTATTTTACAGCAAAAAGGGTTCAAATCTATATTTGCAACAGTTTTTTTATCCTTTTCCAAACTATTATTGTTAGAAGTTGTTTTATGGCAATATGTGTAGTGGTGATTCAGGTTCTAATCCACCAGCTGCCAGGTTGCCACTGAGCTGCTCTGACCACAGCACCGTCCTGACCCATACATATATATATATATATATATATATATATATATATATATATATACATACATATACATATATATATATATACATGATGCAGTGTGATTTCTCCGTGACTCGGTAACAAATAAGTGAATGAATGAATGAATGAAAATATATACATATAAATAAAATTATTATTATTAGTATTATTATTATCATCATATAGAGTATATATATGCATTTGTTTATATATGTATACATATGAACATATATACTATATATATACATATACATATGTACAAATACGTGTGCTGCAGTACAAAATATATACATTGGCATTTAGCACAGCACATAAATAATATGTGCTGTGCTAATATATATATATATTTGAATTGTTGTAGTGTCGTAATATATATGTGTGTGTGTGTGTGTGTGTGTGTGTGTAAATATATATATATATATATATATATATATATATGTGTGTGACTGAGTCCCAGGGTTTAATCCACAAACAAATGTCATGGCGACACAGTGATTAGACTCTGAGTGTGAATCTAAAGTTGACCTGATGAACACTAGGGTTTCTCCGTCTGGTCTCTCCATAAGAACTCACTAATACCTCAGCCTGACAATCTGGACAAGACACACGGGCACCTGGATAACAGGACTACAGCACTGGACCACAGCACTGGACCACAGCCGAGCCCAGGATTAAAGATGAAGACATCAGTTTGGCTTATTGCGCTCACATTGATTTATTTATCAAGAAGTCCTAATCCCAGCAGCTACGAAGGCCCTGACTGGACAGTAGGACAGTACAGAGCCACTGCAGAAGGATGGACGCAGTGACAGATGGTGAAAGGGTTGGGAGATCTGGATCATCTCCAATTCTTTCTTTCCACCATCACCAAGGCATTGCTTTTGTTGTCTTTTATAATGCCGTCTGATCCAGGTTTGATGAGAAGGCAGATGGTTAAAAGCCCACATCAGGGGAATCCTGCACTAGATACGTTCACATTTGGACTTTTTTAACCGCAGGAAATTTCACACCTCATGTTTCCTTTCACATAAAAACACACAGCACTCGGGTAAAAGCCTGGGAACTTGGGGGTCAGTGACTACGCAGTTTATCCAGACGAACACCACTGCCAGGCCCGTCATTAGTTGCATAAGAAAATCCTGCCTAATGCCACGAATAATGAGGACCGTGCGGAGTGGTCCGATGAGCTGATGCTGTCGGAACAACTAAAAGACTTTAGCATTGATCTGTTCCAGTATTAAAGCAGACACTCTACAGTATGAAGCTATATATAACCCTGAGGTGCTCCACAGAGACAAAGTGCACTTTTCTACACGGGATGCAACCCACTTCATGGGCTGCATTTAGAGGAGACTTCAATCTCTCAGTTTTAAATAAAAGCACTATCTGAGAGGAGGAAATGTGTCTGAAAACTGAGTGATTCCTTATTCAGTGTCCAGCAGAGGACACTAAGATACTGCTGCAACAGATATTGTGGGATGTTTAGAAGGGACAAGGATGGACAGGATCAGGAATGAGGTGATTAGAGGGACAACACAGACAGGAAGGTTTGGAGAAAAAGCTTGAGAAGACAAATTGAGATGGTTTGGACATGTTCAGAGGAGGGACAGTGGATACATTGGTAGAAGAATGATCCTAGAGATGGAGCTACCAGGTAGGAGACAAGGAGGAGATTGATGGATGCAGTGAGGGAGGACGTGGAGGTAGTTGGAGTTAGAGGAGAAGATACAGAGGACAGAGGGAGATGGAAAACATAGATTTACTGTGGAAAGGGACAAGGCACAAGAAGAAGAAGAAGAAGAAGAAGAAGAAGAAGAAGGAGAAGAAGAAGAAGAAGAAGAAGGAGAAGGAGAAGAAGAAGAAGAAGAAGAAGGAGAAGGAGAAGGAGAAGAAGAAGGAGAAGAAGAAGAAGAAGAAGAAGAAAAAAAAAAGAAGAACGTATGATACGAGAGATATATATTATTGCAAATTCCATCTCCAATCATGCTTTACTGTTCATCTAAATGGGATTGTAATTTTACTTACATGATCCAAAAAAGCAGTAGCGAACCAATTCAAAACATAAAATAATGTTACTGGTGAGAAGACACTGGACCAAATAGTATGCAAATGTACAGGTAAGTCCATGTTCAGGACATTCATAAGCCTCTCTTGAGGACTCGCTGTGTTTAGAATATGCTAGAATATGTTTTTTTTTTGTTATTCTCTAATTATTCTAAATGTTGAAATATGTAAAGCTTAGAAGTGACTGCTTTTCTGAGTTGTCATGATGCAGCCTTTCAAAAGAATTGGACTCAGAACATTCGTTACATCAGGGTATAAGAGTCAAACTGGGACAAAAAGAAAACTAGGACAAAGTCTAGGGACAAACTTATTTCAATAAAAGGGGAAACATCAGAGGGCGGGCGGTGGCGACTCTAGTACACATTCAATATGATCTCACAGGCCAAATGAGATTACACCACGAGCCAGATTTGGCCCCCAGGCCTGAAGTTGACACACATTTTTTTGGATTCGTATTAAGCTGCATTGCGTTTTTAAACATAATGTAAAGTCAAGCAATGAACCAACTGTCAGTACGTTCTCTCAGAAGAGACCAGAAGACTTTCCTTCAACATCTCCAGTTAACTAGGAACATCAATACCAGTGTGGTTCCCTGGGTCCCCTGGTAGGAACCATGGACCACCTAAGGTGACTGTGGTGTTTTATAAAATAAAGATGTCGTTTTGCTTCCTGAATCAGTTCCACTGGTCCGGACCAGTGTCTTTCCTACTAGGTCCCAGAACCAGTTGTTTCTACATCTGCATCAAACACGTAGATGTTGGTCTCGTCCACTCTCCTCAAAGAAGTTTTCAGTTTCCTGACCCCTAGATCTACACCTGTCCCTTCTCTCCCATGTTTTCTATTACAGTCTCCAGGACACAATCACGTGTTCGTCCTGAGGAACATCCACTCTTGACTCCACCAACACATGGACATTTTAATACAGCCTGCAGCTTCTCTCTGCTTTAAAGCCTAATCTCTGGATTTACTGTCATATATCTCTGCTCTCTGAATCCTCCAACCTACACGCGCACAGGCGCACACACACACACACCCATGACTGGCAGTGTTCACTGCATACAGGAAGTTGAGTCACACGCACAAACAAGGCCCCGATGATTCCCAGCCTCCTCTGTGTCTCGGCAGATTCTCTTCCGTCCTCCAACAAACATATCTCCATCACGGACGGAGGAGAAGAGCGCAGGACACGGACGCAGATGGCGTTTGCCACAGACAGCGGGGTTTATGCGTCACGCCGGCGTCATTGTTGGTGTATAGTCTCACGTTGACGTGCATCCCCGCCTTGGTTGTGGTCCGGGATGAATGCATGGATGGATGGATGGACGGATGGATGGGGAGGGTGCGGAGGCGGGTGCGGGGGTGAGGGGGTGGTGCCGGGGAGCCCGGTTTGCCGTCGGTCCGCATATTGTTGCGCAACGCCATTACAGAACAACCCATTTTCCTGCTCGGTTCATTCATAAATACCGGAGGATCGCCATCGTCTCGCTGCTGTGCTATCATTTCACCAGTCGCAACGGCCTCCCCCACCCCACCAACTTCCTCCTCCTCTTCCTCCTCCTCCTCCTCCTCTTCCCCTTACTCCTCAAAGCAGCAGGATAATCCGGACACCCTCGATATCCTCCTCATATCTCTGCCCTCCCTCTCCTGGTCACTGCCAACATGGCTGTACGGGCACACACACTGTATATACATACAACACACAACCGGGTCGTGACGAGCATGAACAACCGAACATGTAGTCGATTAAAAGGAGAAATCCCGTCCCGTCATATCGGAAAAACAGCAGGATTAGTGTGCGCACCACGCAGCCACACGCTCGCAGCCATGCAGGCAGCAGCAGCAGCAGCGCCGCGGTGAACGCCACTGAATACCAACATCCGACCTCCATGGAGGTTCAGCATCTCTCCGTACCTGCTGGTGAAGAAGAAGACTCCGCTTCAGGCTCGTCCTTGCTGCGTTCAGACGGGTGAGAGCGTCCTAAAGCATTTTAGGAGGTTCATGTAGAGCTCATGTCTCGTCCGATTTCTAACACCACCAACAGCAGACTGTCTCCCTCTCTCTTCCCTCCTCTCTGTCTCCCTCTCTCTCTCGCTGGCAGATAGGACGTGGGAGGTGCTATGCCCTCTCTCCCTTCACCGTCCACACTTGCTCCTCACACTTCCAACGCGTTCTAGTGGTTGGACGGCACCGGAAAAGCAGTTCAATCCAGACTCAACCTTAAAATCCTCATGGATGGAGACGAGGAAGGAGGGAGAAAGAGCAAAATAACAACAAATAATCAAACAATAGTATTGGAAATGTGTTGTTTATGAGTAGAATATTTTATAGTTGATGAAAAGAATAAAATAACAACAAATACTATACATGTCAGGGGTAGATCTCACCTCCAAGATGGAGCTGTACACCTCCAACAGTGGTTTTAAATGTAGCAGCACAGTGAGCTCTGCAAGGATGAAATCACCAGAGATGTATAAATGTGGTTAATATGGAAGGGTGGTTTTGTGTTACACTGGACAGATTCATCGCACAACAGCGAGAGAGTATTTAGAGAATATGTTGTATTTTATTCTTCTTTTTCTCCTTTTAGCTTGTCCTTTTTTCAGGAGTTGCCGAAGCAAAGCAATGTTTTCCATGTCCCCCTGTTCTCTGTATCTTCTACTCTACTTCAACTATCTCCATGTCCATCCTCTCTGCGTCCATCAATGTCCTCTTTGTCTCCTACCTGGTAGCTCCATCTCTAGGATCATTCTTCTACCAATGTATCCACTGTCCCTCCTCTATACATGTCCAAACCATCTCAATCTGTCTTCTCTAGCTCTTTCTCCAAACCTTCCTGTCTGTGTTGTCCCTCTAATCACCTCATTCCTAAACCTATAAACATACAGATATAATTATGCGTGGACAAATAAAAACAGTGTCTGTATATATTTACAAAAGAATATATTTTGTTTGAAGTTCTAGGATTTGGAATCAGCACCACGGACAGCGACGTTGCAGCACCATGGAAAGAAGCAGGTGAGTTTCATCAGTACAGTGTACTGTGTATGGACAAAAGGTAATTGTCACTCAGACCAGATCATCCTATCTTATCACTGGTAGAAAGACTGACAAGGGCGGGGAACAAAGAAGAAACCAGAGATACATATATATATATATATATAATATATAATATGACAACAAGGCACCGACTCCAGTCACCAGAGGATTGAAGATTTAGCTAATATCAGAATTATTCTTGAAAATAATCGTACATAAACGTGGCTCTACAGGGTCCAGAGTCGAGGCGAACCCAGCCTTGTTTTGTTGCAATGGCATCGTACATGACGATTAGAATGACTCACCTGCTCTCATTTCAGTCTTCCTTTACTTTGTTTCCCTCTGGTGGAATGACCGGGGAATAGCAGCCAAGAAACAGCTTTGGTCTGAAGGAAGGGGAGAATGGTGGAGTCATGGAATTATTTAGAGATTTAACAGCAAAATAAAATAATTACAACAACAATGATAAATAAAATAATAATTAATATTAAAAACAACAATTACAATAATGATAATGATATGGCGGTTCAGGTGGTTTGGACTAAGTACTAGCTTTGACTAGGATCATGCCAACATTTCTAGGCCTTATCATTTGATCTTTCTTTATTTCAATCAATTATTTTGTAATTAATGAAAATATTTACTTTTTTTTCCAACAGTACTGCTGTGTGTCTATGCAAAATCTAAGAGGAAAATGGTTGAAAATGGAGGAGGTTCTTACAGTTCTCTTCAAGGTGTAACATTTCCAGCAGGTTCGGCGGTTGTCTGGACTGACAGTGTCATAGCATCTTGACGGACACATTTACTACACATACATACACTCTTCTTCTCCCTTTGGCTTGTACCTATTTTAGACGTTGCGACAGTGAATCAACATTTTCCATCTCCCTCTGTCCTCTGTATCTTCTTCTCTAACTCCAACTACCTCCATGCATTCTCTCACTGCATCCTTCAATCTCCTCTTTGTCTCCTACCTGGTAGCTCCATCTCTAGGATCATTCTTCTACCAATGTATCCACTGTCCCTCCTCTGAACATGTCTTCTCTAGCTTTCTCTCCAAACCTTCTTGTCTGTGTTGTCCCTCTAATCACCTCATTTCTCACACAGGGATAAAAGGTGAAGTAGAAAACTCTCTACCCAAGTCTGGACTCAATGACAGGGCCCTAATTTTCTAGAAAAAAAAACACCATCATCTCTTTCCTAAGGCCATGAACAGGTGTCTGTAAAAGCTTTTTGTAATAAAGGTGTCTAATGCTACCATCAGTGCAGTTACAGGATCATCTGTTTGATTTCTGTACAATCAATAAAGAAGAGGACTGATGATCAGTCAGCAGAGACACAGCTCCACTGCCCTTCTCTCCCTGTGGCAGGACGCAGCCATCAGGCCGCCTCACTGCACCGTTTCCCTCGCATTACAACCAGTGCACGGACACAAAGAGGCTTTTATTCACAGCTCCTCAAGCGTGAACACAGGTCCAAACATAAATTATAATGTGGGTGGTTAGGCTTCCTGAAAGCAGGGAAATGTGCTTGATCTGTTAACCTCTCACAGTCAAGTGGAGGTGGATGAGAGGAGGAGAACACTGGGATGTTCAATGTCCAGATCAGATTAATTACAGGAGAGGAGTTGAGTTCTTCCCTTTAAGGAGATCTATTTCTTACAGATCTACATTGTTGGTGTCCCTTCTTATATTCACTGCAAATACTAGATTTAATAGTACAAACACTGAAATATACTGACTAACACTGCAAGGACTTTTAATCCAGATAAACCCGTCCATCCACCTCTGTTTCTTAAGACATGAATCATTAATGTAGAAATCTCGTCATGAGACTAAATTTAGTCCAAAAGACAAATGATGAAGAAAGACAGAAACAATTTTTTTAACCAGAATTCCAGTTTTAATTATCCATCAACTTCGAGATGATAAATTAGAACAAGAGAACAAAAGACAGAAGTCATCCAGTTACACAGTTAGAGTTAGACTGATGCTGCTGACACATTTGACATTAAGGCTTGTGAGAGCAATTCGTCAGAACTTCCAGTTTGGTTTCAGACAGTTAGATGCGGGCTTAAAAAAAACATTTCAAGTCTTATGTTGTCAAAGAAGAAAAGATCTCACAAAATGTCACCGTTTCCCTGATTGTCTGAGCAGTACCGATGGCAGTGAAGCAGTACCGATGAGGACACTTCAGTTCATGTCATGACAGCGCGGCTGATCTTCACCATTGGTCATGGAAGGAGGAGGACAAACAACACAACACAACACAAACAAGTACCCTTCCAACTACCCTGACATTAAATCCAGAAAATACACACACACACATAAGGGAGACACACACAGACACAAAGCCTTCCACTGTGTCTCATTGCTCCTTGTCATGAAGGACTCGATTAACAGCTGATGGAACAAACAGAGAACAAAAAATACACAAAGTTTTGACGTGTATAAAAAGTTTAATGTATAAAAAAAAAAGTACAAAATTGATTTTACTTTACACCTGATTACTGTGTTTGGAGTTCAATGTTTGGATTATACACGTGTGAGAGGACTGTGATATTCTGTGGTATTTACATGAAGGTGTGTGAACGTTGTGTGTGGCTACGTGGCTACACTTGAACGTATACTGTGAATTCCTCACCCTCCTTTGTAACAGCGTCAGTTATGTTCTTGGCCTTGGCGCTCAGATCGCTGACCATGTTGTCCATCGCGGCCTGATGTTTCAGGAAAAAGGGTCGGATCACGCGCTTGTACAGGATGTCGGAGCCGTTCCACGTCACCGGGGCCATGCACCATATCAGGAACAAGCACTGAGGAAATGGGCGGGACAGCAGGTGTTAGGAAGTGCAATCAATATTTACCAAGACTTTGCTAATATAGTGACTATAGCATGTTTGTGATGGAAAAAACACAGAAATTAAACTTAATTAAATTGCAATTTTATTAAAGGTTGATAAACTACATCATTACTCAAGATTATTACTAAAAAAGTCAATTGAATAAATGCCAACGATTATACCATGTGACTAAAACTAAAGTCATTGACTGCATGTATATAAAGCCAGGTTTTCCTTCTTTATATCTTATCAAAACTTACCTAAAACCTACGTGAGGAATGTGAGGAGGCCTCATGAAACATGTGACCGACCTGAACATGTTTCTACTTCACACAGAGGTGTAACAAAGCACAGGGGGTCGGGAGGAAGAGCATGGAAAGATTCCACCAACAGTACAAGAACCTGAGAGGTGGACGGTGGGCCTACCTTTCCAGCATAGTAAAAGGGGAACCAGAAGAGGAAGATGTCAGAGAAGGACTCTACAATGCTGAAGAGTCCATACACCACCCAGTACGTCAGCCACTGGGTGTCGTCCTCTTTAATGTTGCTCTCGATGGCTTTAATGCTGAGTGGAGTGGAGAAAAAGATGGAAGAGATAGGAAGAAGACAATCATTTCATGACCAATCGATTTGAAGACCACAATGTGTGTAAGAAGGACCAGAGAGTGGACTGTTGAGGAAAGGAAATCAAAATCCTAGTCATTGTGATACAGACCAGACAGTCATAGTTAAAGCCACTGCACAAAACAAAATGTGACCATTAAACCCAGAGTGAAAATTTGGCAGCTAGGGAGCAGTGTGTAAGTGGTTGGATTTGAACCAGGGACCCCTGCCCAGGCGCTTAACACTAGACCACTATAGCCCCAGTTTAGTCAGACCATTACCAAATTATAGTGAGCATAGATATCCTACAACCTGGATTCATTGATGTACTTAACATATGAACACACACAAAAAATAAAAATAATAAATAGAAATAATATATATATATATATTCATGAGGGATGGGCGATAATATTGGTCCATCAATACTATCGCCCCGATATCAGAGAAATTATCAATATCGGAACCGATCAATATCAATACCGTAATTTCAGGACTATAAGCTGCACCCAATACATTTTTTAGAGGAAAACACATTTTGTACATACATAACCCGCACCTGACTATAAGCCGCATGTGGCAACGTTGAAACATGAGATATTGACATAGAGCTTTTATTTTTGCATTTTCAATGATGAGGGTCAGTTTATGCTAATTTTATTCATAAACAAAGCGCGTTACTGTAGGTTAAACTTCTTCTTCTTCTATGGTGTTTATTGACGGGTGTGACTTGCGTCTTCCTCGACACCAACTGTCTCACTCTTACCTTTTCTGCTCGAGCACCTGGTGGCCGTTAGAAAAAATGCATACATTAGCCGCATCTCTGTATAAGCCGCAGGGCTGAAAGTTGCGGTTTATAGTCTGGAAATTACGGTAATCTGTATTGAATTTTCCACTGATGCAGCAAAGCCACAGTTTGCGCAAATGCACTGGACTTCCTCATGGAGTCCTCACACTTTGACCAGTGCTTGATAAATGATGTCATCAAACTGCACCTGAAGGCACAACAACAATGCTGGATCCTACAGTAAATGTCGGTGGTGTGGAGTTTTTTTGGAGAGAAGTAAACTGTAATTCTTAATGACTGCAAGGAGCTTATCCTGCGAGGGAAGTTCGATTTTAAATTGATATCAGGAGGCAGTTTATGCAGCAAAGTAAAGAAAAACAACTAGGAATCATCAAAAATAAATCATGGATCATCCTGAATAACCAGACCAACTCCAAAGGCCAGACCAAGGGCCGTTCTGCATGTCATTTACTGCCCTTTGAAGAGGGCTGAGGGACTTATATATTTATATATGTTACATATTAATGTGACATGTTCATAAGAATACACTTGTTTATAATACTTACGAGAAATATGCCGGGTAAATGAAGCCAATCAGGTTGCAGAGCAGAGAGGCTCCGTATCCAAACAGGAGATACAAGGCGATCACACTGAGAGCACCTGCAGAGGAAGAAGAAGAAGAAGAAGAGGACAGAACTGTTAACTATTGTACCTGCAAACAAGTCAGACTCGGAGGCTGAAGCCATGGCAGGTTATTGCAGACTGAGTGATTGTTGGAGCAGGATGTCAGGCCTGAACAGTAGCAGGATTAGGAGGAACGAACACGAACACACACACGCACACACACAGACACACACATGATATGATACCTGGAATGTTTGGTTTCTATGTATGTACTATAGACCAGTGTTCCCCAACCTTGTTTGAACCGTTTAAATATAATATTTTCACGAACTGGTCGTTAATTTGTTGAAGATAAATACCTTGATAAAATTAAACTTCAGGTGTTCTGACATATTTTCCTACCTATAAAATCCTCCTACCCAAATTGACTGTTCATGGGCACAACAAGGGTTTCCCAAGTGCACCTATAACTTTCTGCTCCCAGACCAGTATAAAAGTTTAGAATCTTGTATCAATGACTCTGCGTCATTTTGAATTTATTGCCATTCTATTGTTATGGCCTGGCAACAATTCACCCATGCACCCGTACTGGTCCCAGGCCCAGTGGTTGGGCACACTGCTAAAGACTACCGTTTTAGGCGCCAACTCTTTACTGTTTTACGACCATATTTTTCCCCAATTTAAAAAAGAAAATACAGACAACATTAAACAAAAAATATGTTTGATAAAAACAGTGCAAGTCTTGGACCACAGCCTTGGCTTACTTTCAAGTGAGCCAAGGCTGTGTTATTGTTATTGTAATATTGTTGGTTTTTTCTTATCTGCATTAAGAACAAGTCATGACAGGTTGGATCTTGTTCCAGGTCCATGTAATGTATGACTTCTATTGGCACTTTGATGACATGAACACTGACACTGTCCCAGGTCTTTACATATCATTTGCTTGTCTCAGTTGATACTCAAATGTCCCTGTCATTTATGACCAGTGTGTCCAGCACTTTGTGGACTTCTTTTCATGAAGTCACAGACATGGCAGGCCTCTGAGCAAAGGTCAGAACTGGTGTTTTTGAGGAGGTCATAATAAAGGAGCTGACCACAGAACCTTAGGAAAGAGTCCGGGCGACAAAAACGTCATTCAAATGACTGTTCTCTGGTGTGACACCATAAAGCAGCGACAACCACCTGACCTGCCCACAGAAACTGAGTCATGAATGCAGTCATGTGACAATGCAGATTTTACAGCTGAATGTGGGTTTTTCTTCTCAGAAAAAGATTTCAGTCAAATGAGGATATGGTTAAACATTAGAAAAAAACACATTGTTTTTTTTTCAGGTAATTTCTCAAACAATGTTATTCTGTTCTGTTCATTCACTAATTTATCTTCTGTTACCAGGTCTCAGGGGATGCAGTCTCCACCACTGCCACCCAAATCACACCGCTTTCTACTGTGAACCTTCCTGTGGGTTGGTGAGCCCACTGGAAGCTATGTCAGGACGGTGCTATGATCACAGCACCTCAGTGGCAACCAAGCAGCTGGTGGATTAAAACCTGAAGCCTTGAGGACTAAAGTCTGCTTTTTTCCAATTGTGATAAAAAAAAAATCATCTTAACACATAATAAAGAAAAAGCAGTGTAGAAAAATACCTGAGCTGAAAACTCTTGATTGACGGCTGCCATTTTGACATTTAGTCACAAGATGTCACGAGGACATCAACCGAAAGGTTAGAAAATGTTCGTAAAATATTCAATATTATTTGATATATTTAAGAGACAAATAAACAGATAATTCAAGTAGGCTATGTATCAATTTTTTTGGTATTTAATTCAATATCTTGAACATTTTTGACAACATTTTCCTTAATTTTGAAAAATTTAATTTGTACTATATTTTAAAAAGGTAGGAAACCTTTGTGGGGAACCATTTTGTCAGCTTGTTTGCGTAACAAATATGATGGCAATGGTTTTAATGTGGGAAGCAGAAAAACCAGATAATGGTGAAATGTACCATAGCTTGACATCGACTATAATAATAAGACAAGTCAAAGATGCGAGAGACAAGAGAGAGATGTGTCCTAACAGGTTTCTGTTAGTCAAAAAAGACACCTTTGAAAGGTAAACCACAGTAAAAAATCTGAAAAACAATACATTTTCTCCTGACAGTTTTTCTTATTGAGTCTTTTGTTCCTCTGAATGCCCTTTGTTTCAGAGGTCGAGTACAGTTGTGATCTACCCTCTATATTCAGCAGATGGTTCTTCATAGTCTAAAGAGACTCAAGACTCAGCAGATGAATTTGAGACGTTCCTCAGCTGAGTGGACGACTGAAGCTGTTTTGTAACTCAAGGCAAAGTACAAACGTGCTGATACGGTGAGTCAGCCATTATCATGGTACAGGTTTGTCACTCAGCTGCATCCTGGTCAAAGTATCAGTTAGGTGACTTTTGTCTCACTAACCACAGGTAGGGACAGACGTTAATATAGTTCTGTCTCGTCAAGAGCCAACTGCAGACAACTGAAGTGCTTATTTACATACAGCACATTACAGTGTTTGCTTTTAGAGCTGGTTTGGTTGGTTTTACATCATCACAAAAAAAAACAAATTAGGAGGATGTGAGACGACATTAACGGAACACAGAATCTGAAAAATGTCCACGACACAGTCCCCAAACATAACAGTAACCAGGCTCATTGATCAAGTTAAGAGGTGCTGGTTTAACAACTAGCCTGTTGGGTTAAATATTTGTAGCCTGCAGGAGGACACTACAGACAAAGAAGTGACATCAATGACTTGTTGACTTTGACATTTTTGTTGATTGTGGAATTGTTTTAAAAAAAATGCCAAACACTTACTCATGCAAGATTGTGCTACATACTTAAGTACTAATTAACCTGCAATCAATAGATGGAAGATGGAAAATATCAGAATTTGTCAGAGTATCATATCTTAACAGTACACCTTTTGTGCTTGAATGTTTAAATAAAACAAGTTAGTCCCAATGTTTTTTGTTAGTTTCCAGAGTATAGGAAACTGTTAGTTTCCAGAGTATAGGAAACAAATAAATAATATTTTATAGTAGAGTACTGTAAGTATGCAAGTATAACAAAAATATTGCAACAAATTTCTACTCGATGTGCAGACATCCTGTCTAACATTTGCCATCACTGACAGCCAACCAGAAACCCATCGTGGTACAGACATCTGTGGTGGATCGAAACTAGGTCACTGTGGCTGGATCAACAGACCTGAGGTCTGTGAAATGATCCACTGGAGTAAGAGGAAGTCAAAAAAAATAAATCTGTTTTAAACAACATTTCCTCATGTAGAAACCAAATATTATGATATTGACAAACCCAAAACAAATGCACCAACCATTGCTTGTTCCCACTAGGGTAACAAACACATAATGAGAAAAATAACCCACAAAAACATGACAATGGTGGTTTGTTCTACTCGCAACGTTAACTTACGGAGCAGAACATTTGCAGCTATTCATGTGAAATGCAGCATAAATAGTTTTGGCAGTAGAAGACTCTCAAGTTCAGGTGGCAATAATGGCTACAAATTAGGCTGCTGGACTTTAAATGACCACATTGAGTTGAATGGACAATCCAAAAATATCACATTTTGACAGGATATTTATTCTGGACTACTTGTAAATAGATATGCATATATAAATAATCAAACTGTGGATAGCAAACATCCTGGTGTTCAGTTAGTTGTTGAACGTACTTTCACAGTGTTTTATCGAGAGGAAATGCATCTATGCGTGATGTTAAAGATCAGACTCGAACTTCATCCCCTGACAGCCATCTGAGAACAGTCTACAGGCCACTATGGATACCGCTGGGCTGCATTTGATATTTTAGGAGGTGACAAAAATACCCCCTTGGGAGCTGGGTGGCGCTGCTCCCACTGTACTCAACCGGGCTGTTCATTCAACTGCGATATTTTGTCAAATAGGCGTGTACAAAACAGATTAAATAACGATGTTTAAAATGGAACAGGAGTTAGATAATATCCAGCTCAGGTTGACATGTGGTATTACCTTAGAAAAAACCCTTGTCCTCTGTGGAGGTTTTAGCTAACTTTCTGCCTGGTGCCTTGGAAGGCGGCGTTAAGAATCAAAAACTGAAATTGTTCTGTACAAATATGCATAATATATATTGAAAAACGTTTGGGAGAGTTTTCGCTAAGTTCTAACGGTCGTATTACATACCCAGGGCGATATATTCCCTCTTCACTCCCGTTTTCTGTTCCAGTGTCGCCAGCTGGTCAGTGAAAAAGTTCTTCTCGTGGAGCAAAGTCACGAAACGTTCCTTAAAGTGGCTCATTTTCGGGCCTGCGGTTCATACAGACATGGAAGAATGTTGGTAAAGTGTCAAAACACTAGCGCCGGTGGTTGAATGCAGTATCTGGAAGCGGGTTTTTTTTTTGGTTTGAACTAACCTTCGAGTGACGCTCGGCGGCTGCTTCACTGCCACTGCTCCCGCTGCTTGGGCCGGTGATGAATGGCTGCTGCAGCCTAGCTCTGAGCAGAGAGTGGTGACGTCCAGGACGAGCCGAGTCTGACGGCCGGCGAACGATAGAAGTTAACCGAGTCAAAGTTAACCGAAGCCCCTCCCGCTGAACGAGGACGTGAGATAGGGGGCGCCAAAGTAACTACACTTTTAGTGTTTTTGTACAATATTAAAAAGAACATCACGACATTTTCACCAAATTGTCAACACAACCCTGGATTGAGTGGCAAATACACAGCGGGTCATGTGACACGAAACACCACAGTCAATGGCTGAACGCCATGCCGTTGTTTTACTCAGCTTTTACCAAGTTGAAGTTATTCATCTCACACAATGACGCAAAAAGAAAATGTCCAAACAATGGGGTATGGCGCTATCTGGTGGAATGATAACGGTCATTACAAGAAATCAATATTCGACATACTGTATTTTGTTTTGGAATTCGAAACAACTACAATAAAAATGATTATGATGATTACAGTACTACTACTACTACTACTACTACTACTAATAATAATAATAGTAATAATAAAGCCCGTTTTTCTTACGTCAGGGTCGATTCAGACGAATGAGTGACGGGCTAGGAGGAGCTTGTCCACGTACTGGCCAATCAGAGAGGTCTATTCCGTGTAACGTTTCCAGCGCCGTTATTAAACAAAAACGGTTGACTCTTGACGATGAAAGAAAACGAGCGAAACGTTTCAATCATCAAATAAACTGGAGGAAAAACAATTCAGGAGTGTAAAGGGATTTAATGGTGACTTTCAGTAACGTAGCACCGGTAAAACGCTGACTTTGTATGGTTCCACAAAATACCTAACCTGAGTCTCCAGAAAGCTAATTGGTCAGTATGCGTACTGTTAATAGGTTGCAATAAAAGCCTTCAGCCACGATGGCCCCAGGAGGAACAACTCGACTCTTCTAACCTGGAAAAAAAAGATATTGTCGCAGTTGTTATGACGGTCTACTACCAGCAGAGGGAGAAAGGGCTCTATGTGGGATCGGAATGCGGTCGAAATGAGGATTCTTGAACGCGACTTTATGAGTGACTCAAGAGTAGATCTTAAAATCAGAATGAAGGTCACTTTGAGAAAAGAACTCTTGGTGTTGGAAAAAACTCAGCAAACTTTTCCAATGGTATTTCATTTTTAGGTTTTAAAGACAAGAATTTATAATCAGAACAAAAACATAATTTAAGGGACCAAATTATTGACACTGTAGAAAAAAACACTAATAATAATTTCCAGGAGGATAATCCAGAGCAGATTTGGGCAAACTTGGGCACATGGGCCAGATGTGGCCCGTTTGGGGTTGTAATCTGGGCCGCCAGACTTGTCAAAATTATACTTTAAATTTATATTATCATTATCCTTCTACCTTTCTCCTGCAAAGCCAGCATTTTCCACTCCCACTGCTGTATTCAAATCATGTTTTTCATGACATCTATGCTTCACTGCTCCTAGAGTTTAAGTACAGACAGGATAGTCAGAGTCTGACACTGACTTCATGCTCCAGGAAGATGTTGTCTCTAACTTTACTTCTCCTCCTTGGTCTCCTGTATCAGGGTGAGAGATCACAGCTCTCTGAATTTCAGGGCTTGTTCCAGTTTCTCTCAGACTAATTTCATTCTTTTTCCATTTCAGAGTCGACTGCCAACGATTTCCTGACGTCGTGATGTTAATCTGCCAGCAGAGGGCAGTAAGCTTCTATATGTGATCTTCAAACTGAAGACATCTTAAAAAAAGGGTATAAATGTTCAACAAACTAATTTTTAACTTTTGAGACGAGACAGGAATTCATGATCAGAAAAAGAAAAGTCACTATAGGAATCAAAAGATTGACGGTGCAGTAAAAACACTGACAAAGTGGCAGAAGTTTAGAGAACAGTCAGTGATATAAGTCAATAAATCCTCTTCCTCCCACTGCTGTATTCAAATCATGTTTTTCATGACATCTATGCTTCACTGCTCCTAGAGTTTAAGTACAGACAGGACAGTCAGAGTCTGACACTGACTTTATGCTCCAGGAAGATGTTGTCTCTAACTTTACTTCTCCTCCTTGGTCTCCTGTGTCAGGGTGAGAGATCACAGCTCTCTGAATTTCAGGGCTTGTTCCAGTTTCTCTCAGACTAATTTAATTCTTTTTCCATTTCAGAGTCGACTGCCAACGATTTCCTGACTCAGACTGACAAATCTTTGTCTGTCAGTCTTGGAGGGACAGTGACCATCAGAGCCAGAGGGAGTTCAAATATTGGTGATGATCTCAGTTGGTATCTTCAGAGACCTGGTCAGTCTCCCAAACTACTGATATATCAGGCTTCAACACTACAGTCAGGAACTCCATCCAGATTCAGTGGCAGCAGATCTGGTTCTGACTACAGTCTGACCATCAGTGGTGTTCAGGCTGAAGATCTTGGAGATTACTACTGTCTTGGTTATCCTAGAACTGGTGTGTTCACACAGTGATTCAGAGTCGTACAAAAACCTCCCTCAGTTTGACTGCCGTGAAAAACAACCTGCTGCAGCTGCTGTGATGAGGAGATCTGCTCCAGAGATGACAGAGAAGATCAGAGTCACTACAGCAGAACACTGAGGACAACAACCACTGTTTGGTTTATTTCACTGACAATTGTACGTTAAAAAACCATCACTGAGGGAAAATATCTTTTCTTCCAATTCAGAATAATGTGAGTAACTCAACACTACAGCTGGAACCAAATCTCTTTTTTTCTGCCTTTTAAAGGTTAATTACCATATTATGGTAAAAGCAACTACAGTACATGCAGATATTTGTATTATGTTATGTAAAATACTAATATTTAATAGTTCAGACTACTGTCTTTTGCCTTTCTATTCAAGTCTGCATGCAGTAGAACAATACAAATGAAAGAATAAGGACCAGTTCAAAGTGGAAATCTGTATGGATGTAACTACTCCACAATACATAAACACATTACTGAAGTTGATTATTATATATTTACGTAAAACATATTGTTTTGTTGTGTATAAAAAACATTTTATCGTAAATTATGTTACGGTTTGCCATTTTAAAGCAGGTAGGGCTCAAATGCAGCACAAAGAGACACTTTTCAGGTGCAGTCAGTTTATTCAGTCTTTGTTTGACAACAAAAACTGGAACAAAAAAAAAACCTGCACTATCTTCACTGCACGGTCTTCTCCATCACCAGACACTCTCATATAATAATCACAGAACAATGACCCCACAGTACCACAGGGAGGAAGAGAAGTACAGTATATACACCCTGGACACTAGGGGACACCAGTGAGACTGATGACAACGCAGGGGAGTGTGATCACACTGATAACCCCATACAGCAAAGGAGGAAAAGGAAAATTCTCAACCATGAAGAGATGGATGGTTGAATCTGTTCTCAGTCTCACATTGGACACCATTGAGACTGTAGTGGACAGGAGGACTTTGAACAAACTGTGAGCCATCATGGACAACGATGAACTCCCTCTCCACCAGACTGTAGACCTACGACAGTGTCTTCTCCCTCAGGCTGCTCCAGCTGCGCTGTTGAACGGACAGATTAAAGAAATCTTTCCTTCCATCTGCCATTATTCTGTACTATAACTGAATCCCTACTTTTCCCATACATCAACACAGCCTGTTTATATAGATTTATTGTTATAAGGTTCATCAGGTATCTTCATATTGACTGATACACAACATTTCTGCATTTGATTATTAAAACTAACTAAGTTGTGCTTTCTTTCTTTTTTTTTTTTTTGTCTTTTCTTCTTTCCTATTACACCACCGTCCCCCATTGTCCCTGATTGTATTCTTGCTGCTTCACTGCAACTTCCCAGCCTGGGATCAATAAAGTACTGATTTCCTTGACATAATGTAGCCCATGGTCCTCAATAAACATCTCTACTAAAACTATTAATCCCAGGGACTTGACATATTTAGATATTAACAAATGTTGCCTGTCTTTTTTGTAGTACTGTCTCAAAGGTTTATGTTTTGCAAAGGTTTTCAGATCTAGGTCCACAGTATGAATCTTACAAACTCACTGACACTGACTCAGTTGCACATAAATGCAATTTATGTTTAGATAAATACAGATAGATACATATATATATAGATAGATACATTTATCTTGAAAACCTTGGTGAATGTGGATCTCCTCCTGAAGATCCCCATATCTCCAGCTTAGATTCTCTTTTGGAGACCTATCTGATGAGTTGCATAAAACCCTCTCTGCTAATTTGGAGTTGAGGCTGAAAATTATTATAAATAAGGCCTTCTTCTTTATAAATCCTTGGTGATTTATAAAATCTGACCATTAAAACACACCTGGACAGTCACATCGTGTTCAGAGTGCAACATTACAGATTCAACTTGGAAATATTACAAACACATATATTTGTCATTCGAGTTGTCGTGATGTTAATCTGCCAGCAGAGGGCAGTAAGCTTCTATATGTGATCTTAAAACTGAAGAAATCTGAATAAAAGGGTATAAATGTTCAACAAACTAATTTTTCACTTTTGAGACGAGACAGGAATTCATGATCAGAAAAAGAAAAGTCACTATAGGAATCAAAAGATTGACGGTGCAGTAAAAACACTGACAAAGTGGCAGAAGTTTAGAGAACAGTCAGTGATATGAGTCAATAAATCCTCTCTCTCTCCACCAGTGATGGACTCTTCCTCCAACTGCTGTATTCAAATCATGTTTTTCATGACATCTATGCTTCACTGCTCCTAGAGTTTAAGTACAGACAGGACAGTCAGAGTCTGACACTGACTTCATGCTCCAGGAAGATGTTGTCTCTAACTTTACTTCTCCTCCTTGGTCTCCTGTGTCAGGGTGAGAGATTCACATTTTTGTACCTGATATTATTAATTTTTAAATTTCAGTGTCAACTGCCAACAATTTCCTGACTCAAACTGACAAATCTTTGTCTGTCAGTCTTGGAGGGACAGTGACCATCAGAGCCAGAGGGAGTTCAAATATTGGTGATGATCTCAGTTGGTATCTTCAGAGACCTGGTCAGTCTCCCAAACTACTGATATATAGGGTTTCAACACTACAGTCAGGAACTCCGTCCAGATTCAGTGGCAGCAGATCTGGTTCTGACTACAGTCTGATCATCAACGGAGTTCAGGCTGAAGATCTTGGAGATTACTACTGTCTTGGTTATCATGGCAGTAGTGGATTCACACAGTGATTCAGAGTCGTACAAAAACCTCCCTCAGTTTGACTGCAGTGAAAAACAACCTGCTGCAGCTGCTGTGATGAGGAGATCTGCTCCAGAGATGACAGAGAAGATCAGAGTCACTACAGCAGAACACTGAGGACAACAACCACTGTTTGGTTTATTTCACTGACAATTGTACGTTAAAAAACCACCACTGAGGGAAAATATCTTTTCTTCCAATTGAGGATCCAACGTGAGTAACTCAACACTAGAGCTGGAGCCAAATCTCTGCAATGTTTATATTTGTTTTGTCTATTTGTCAACAAGAAAACCAACAAAAACACATTCAAATGATACTTTAAGACATAAATCCCCATATTGTAAAACAATTACACGTAGGTTTTCACTTAGACTACATTCAATTAAGTTTCTTCAATCATTTATGATCATAACCAGATTCCCCATCAAGGTGTTGAAATAAACACCATGAAAAAAATGTTATTATACATGATTCGGCTTGATTCACTTCTTTGATAAATATTCCTGAATCCTGTTAACAAATCTGTTAATGATCATTACGTCAACCTTTGTCTTCCTGCAGTCATTGATCTGATAAGGATTGAAGATGAGGATTATCAGTGATTGGATTGGTGACAGAGGAAAGTCAAGTTGATCCCTGGTTGGATGGACAGTGTGACGTCATCAGAAAGAAGGGAGTCTCTGCAGAGTTCCCAGGACGCCAGCAACAGACGGACAGAAACTACTGTGTATCACATTTTCTGATTATTCAGTGATATTAGAGAACTATTAGTTGTCTTGTCAATTAAGGAGGTCCGATAATACTGGTACACCGATATCATTGGCAAGAAAGGCGCATGTCCCAAAAAATACACTGGACACCCTCATGGAGTGATGACACCTTGACCATCATTAATGCTGTAATCAAACGCCCCTACAGGCACAGCAACAATGCTACACTCAATGTACGTGGTCTAGAATTTTTGCCTGTTATATTAGTCGAGATACTTACGTCTCGACTTAAATAACAGGCAAAACCAGAAGGTTTACAGTATAGATCAGACCTGGGCAAACTAAGGCCCGGGGGCCGGATGCGGCCCGTTTGGTGTTATAATCCGGCCCGCCAGACTTGTCCAAATTATACTTTTGATTTATATTATCGTTATCTTTCTACCTTTTCTCTGCAAAGTCAGCATTTCCCCAATAGATAGTCTAAAGAGGCATAAAGTATTTCGCCTTTATTTAAAACTTTACTCATCATTTATCTTAGTTCTTGGAAATACTCAGTCTTTCTGATCTTGACCTGGCCCGTAACTCAAATTTTTGTACCACCTGTGGCCCGCAAGTCAAAAAATAATTGCCCAGGCCTGGTATAGGTAGACATACTGTATGTGTATATAACAAAAACAGGCATTAAAATAATACGGTCAACTATAGGTTAGCAAAATAGAGAGAAAGAGAGATAGAAAGATGTACCTTCAGCTAAAAGATAAAATTCAACTGTAGAATAAGGAAACTCCTTGTCTTCCTGACATTATTATTCACTCCACTGCACACAACAAAATGTCACCTCTGTATATAACCCGTCACCAAAGTGAACAGTGGGCAGTTTTGAGCGTCCAGGGAGCAGTGAGTGGGGACAACACCGTGCTCAGGGCACCTCAGCGGTAACTTGGGAGTTAGGGGGATTCAAACAGGGGGGCCCTGCAGACCCAAGTCCGCTTCCATAAGCACTAGGCCACCAACTGCCCCAGAATAAATCAGTGAATTAGTTAGCTGCCAAAAAGACAGTGAGGTTTAAGCCTGTGACTGCGTCACAGTGAGATCAGAGAGGAGAGCTTGTGTGTCCTGGACATGCAGGACTGACATTGTCCTCTGCTGCCAGATAATCCTTCCTGCATGCTTCACCTCTGCCACTGTCAGTTACTCAAACACACCTGACCTCGCTGTATCTTCACACAGGGAACAACACATGCTGTGGCAGTGGAACTGACATAAAGAAGAAAAAATAGAATAACTCTTCTTAAATCACCTATGTTTTCATAATATTCTGCTGTGAGCAAAGAACCAAACTTTCTTTGTGTGTTTCTCCTTCTGGGGAGAAAATATCTGTTTTATCTCTTTTGCGATTTCTCATTTCTATTATATTGCAATTGAGAACTTTTACATGTACATGAATTAAATGATCTATATAAATTAAATACTAATGGTTTAGAATAGGACAGGGATAAGTTGTATAATGTATATGTTGTTGATGTATTCTATAATAAATTTAATTATGTGATAAAGTGTTTTTTTTTTAACAAACTTGGTGACTTGGTACCATTAACATAAAACCAAACTGTTGTGCATGAAAAAGCAAATTGTTAAAAAAATATGCAATATATTTCTGTTCTCAGGAAGAAAGAAATGTATTTAAAAAACATAAAAATATGATATAGTAAAAAATACAAATTATATAGATAGATAGATAGATAGATAGATAGATAGATAGATAGATAGATAGATAGATAGATAGATAGATAGATCTAGTAATTAGTAATAATTATTGGTGTGTGTTGTTGTTGTTGTTGTTGTTTTATGAATGAGTGAGGGACAGATAATGACTGGTCATAATGGTCAGTGAATGGAGGAGATTATGGGATGTGAAGCCTGCTCTTGTCTTCTGCCTGAGTCACTGTGAAGGAGTGGAGAGGAAGGGAGATAATCCTTCAGGATCACATCCTACCAGGAATCACTAAGTCAAGTCCTCCTCTGCCTCCAGAGTGTGAGTGGACACCTCACTGACAGGAAGGACAGTGGATCACATTCACAGGTCCTGCAGGAGACTGGACTATCAGACTATCAGACTATCACTTCAGACTTCACTTGGACGAGGAACTCAGTGAGTTCCTGATTCAGGATGGAGATGCTGAAGAATGTCTTCAGTAGTATAGTTTCAATGAAAATCCGGGAGTATGTGAAGGACTACTGCAAGAGGAACGGTCTTCTAACGCTGTCTGTTTTTGCTGTGGTCACTGGCTGTGTGCTTGGATTTGTCCTTCGGTCATTTAATCTGTCCACACAGGTAGGACATGCTTTATGCTCCTTTATAGATTTTAGACAATCTCTACTTTTGTACTTTCTTATCTGTGGCTGCTGCCGCAAAAATAAGTAATATTAAAAACATAAATGTAAAATGTCTGCAAAATAGATGTTATTTTGGAAATAGCTAAAAGTTGAAGCTAAAACTTTTATGACAACAGCTGAGAATCAAAGCAGCAAAAAACAGGTGGAGAAACTGTTTAGAAAGTCAAACAAATTAGGAGCAAACATAGTAACTCACTTTGAGTAAACTATATTTTAAATGACAAATGTTACCAATTTTATTCCAACCTACAGTTGTCTTTCCTTTACATCACACCACCTGGGCAAAATAAGGTGTTTAGCTTTTTAATTCCGCCCGCCAAACTTGTCCAAATTATACTTTCAATTTTTTTCCATTATCCTTCTGCCTTTGTCTTCATTTCCCAATAAATAGTGTAGAAGAGGCTATAATTGCCCATGTCTGCTCTACATAAACCTCCTACAAAGTTTTCCTGGTTGCTTTTTTACACTTTATACCACTAGTTTTAGCACATTTTAACCTTTGATACCATATTTTAATATAAATAATTTGCCAAAATTTAGATAAAGCTTCAAATCTTTGTTGTCTCTTCTCTTACACACAGGCAAAGATCTACTTCTCCTTCCCTGGAGAGCTACTGATGAGGATGTTGAAGATGTTGATTCTGCCACTCATCACTTCAAGGTGGAACAAACTTTAAAATAAAAAAATCTATAAAAAAAACGTTTAAATCGTTCCCTTATGAGACAATAATAGCTGCACTTGAAACCTAGATATCGAATCAACGACATGATTTCCTACTTTGACCTGTAGAACCATCTAAGACATGTAGCTGACACCAGCAGCTCTTCTCTCCTATAGTCTGATGTCCGGCCTGTCTGCAATGGACACCAAAGCAAGTGGTCGTCTGGGAGTCCTGACCATCACCTACTACCTGTGGACCACCTTCATTGCTGTCATCGTTGGCATCATACTGGTGCTGATCATTCACCCAGGCACTGGTTCAGAGAAGGATGGTCATCATGCAAGTTCAGGGCCCGTCATGACCTCAGCTGACGCTCTGCTTGACCTCATCAGGTGAGAATAATGGATTTCCAACCTTGGACATCACTTTTTAATCACAGTGATCCCAGGATTATGGATAGATTCTAAAGTTTCCCAATGGATACTCCCGGGGATAAAAAAATTCTATCTAATTCTATATAGTTTTTGGCATGGAAAATTGTCACATTTTCACATTTTTCTCACTGAGCGAGAAAAAATAAAAATTGTGAAATACATTTTTTTCCATCTTTCCATTCCTGTTGATAAAACTGCAATCAGAATGATTTTATTCTACATTGTTAATACAGGAAACAGAGTTTAAAATGTAAAAGTTTCAAATGTCTTCAACAAAATATTCCAGAGAAAATGTTTTTTGAGCCGTGAAAAACACCGATATAGATATTTCTTATTTTCACTAATAAGGTTTTAAATAATTAAGATAATAATGTGAAAAGGAGGGAAAAAATCAGTCAGAATCTGATGTTTTCCTCAGTGTTCCTGTATGGAAATTGTCCAGTGAAGCTGTCCTCCAAAATTAGTTTATTTGTCAGCAACTGGACTTCTTCTTGGAGTTAAAAGAGTTGATGTCAGAGGGAACTCTAGTAGTTCTACTCCACTCCACTCCCTTCACCACTGGACAAAGGTGTGGACAACACCTGGACAACAGTGAAGCTGTTGTTTTATATCGTCCAATAATATTCCTACAGAAGAGAAAATACAAAGATCTAAAGATTGAAAGAATCCATTACACATGTCTTCAGTTTCTTACTGTGGCTACAACAGATTAATAACAGTTGGGTCTCAGTAGTTTTGTTCCCAGAAATGTCAGAAAACTCAGAATACAGACTCTGAATCTGTTTTGCATGAGTAACCACGAGTGGTGACCAGTGTGGAGTAGAACAATTAAACCTGTAGTAAATCTAGTTGGAAACAGGAAGCTTTAAATGACAGGAAGTCTTAATGGATGACCCTGATCCTTACGTTACATACCAAAATAAGAGGATTGTTTATTTGTACAAATGTAACGGTCACTATCTTCTATGTCATGTGACACATTTTGTTTAGCTTTCCTCAAAATAATAGTTGTTTTAAAGAGAGACTATATCAGTAATTTATCATGGCCGACAGATGAGCTTAGAAGAAGAAGCCACTTAATGGTCATCTGTTAATCTGGCACTTTTTAGAAGAAGCATTACGTCTGTGTGTGTGTGTGTGTCTGCAGAGCCATTCAGAGATCCACTAATACCTTCTTGTTAAACCTGTCTATTTATGGGACCCAGGACCATCCAGCCTCTCACTTTCAAATCAATTCAATTCTTTCTTCGGTTTTTATTTGTATAGTAAGTTAGTTAGTTAGTTAGTCAAGAAATGCTAATCTACAGTTATTTAAAAAAATGTTTCATGTGTTTGGCTTTATTTGGAATAAACCTTGGAAAACCTTTGTCTTGTAGGAACATGATTCCATCAAATCTAATTGAAGCAACCTTTCAGCAGGTGAGATGATGGGAAAACTGACAGAAATCTGTAATTCAACAAAAATGTTTTGTCCCTCCTCAGATCAAATAAGTAACACATCTCGGTCATTGTTGTCTTCCCTTCATAGTACCGCACAGATCTGATTCCCATCGTGCAAAATGCTAACATCAAAGATACTCAAGCCAACTTCGTGTATGTCATGCCTGACTACCACAACCCACGACTGGGACACCCAGTCTTCCTGGAGATTACGCCCGCTCCAGACGTCAACTACAGGATGGTGCCCAGTACAAGCAAAGGCATGAACGTGCTGGGGATCGTCATCTTCTCAGCCACCATGGGTGAGAACCGGTCAATTCTCACTTTTGATGTATTTGGCTGTGAAATCAGCCCAGTTGTGTTATACTTTTCATGCATAGACACATTCTAGGACACTCAGTAATAAGAACAGCTCCTTATTTAATACAGATTTATTGAACAATGTAATAATACAGAGGATTCTTGGACTTTCAGACACTCTTACTATCATCATTGCACCCATTAGAATATCATTATTAGTGTCATGTTTGGACTAGTTTATGTTTAGAATGATGTTCTAATGCAGTGCTTCCCTTTTTCTGTTACGCCCTCCCTAGCAAGAAGAAAACAATTTGCACCCCCCCGACTCTCTGCAACTGTAGATAACAGCATTTGTCCATAAAATAGTTCTAGGTACACCTGTGCATAACATTGTATCCTTGTTAACATAAAGAAACAAAGAAAGAGATATAGTTCAACTTACAAGGATGTGCAATTACACTTTATTGTAGTACGATGGAAAAAAAGCATGTTCCCCAGGGTCACACGCGCCCCCCTCAGCATCGCACCCCGCCCCCACCAGAGGGGCCCGCCCCACACTTTGAAAACCCCTGTTCTAATGTGCAGTGTTTGTTCTATAAATGTACAGTATATGGAGAGAATAGAACACTAGGAAATGATGAGCCTTCGATCTTAGCCTATGAGAACCTGACTTCAAGTCACCTTTCATTTTGTTTATTGGCTCAAACTACAGTCATTCAGCCAAGGAGGGACTGACCGTAGGAAACAGGTCAGACAGGACTTTAACTTTGGACATGGACCAGGTCTGGAAATCCTGGTGACCCAACTTGAACTGTCAATCTGACTAAAGTGAAGTTCATGTGTGACTAGGAATTAAAACCATAATGACAAAACTATTTTCTATCTATCTATCTATCTATCTATCTATCTATCTATCTATCTATCTATCTATCTATCTATCTATCTATCTATCTATCTATCTATCCAACTGTCTGTCTATCCGTCCGTCTATGTGTATCTGTCCATCTGTCTATCTATCTAATTGTCCATCTGTCTGTCTGTCCGTCCGTCTATGTGTATCTGTCTATCTGTCTGCCTGTCTGTCTGTCCATCTGCACATCTGTTCTTATATCCATCCATCTATCCATCTATCATGTGTCCATCCATCTGTCCGTCTGTCTGTCTATCTATCTATCTTCCTGTCTGTCTGTCTGTCCACCTGTTCATCTATCATATGTCTGTCTATCTGTCTATCTGCCTGTCTATCTATCTATCTATCTGTCCAGAATGACCACCCTAGTGGGCCGGTTTAGACCCACGGTCCATATGTTTCACACGCCTACTGTATATTCATTTATCTGCAGTTTGTCAATGATATATTTCCAAATACTCAAGACAAGGACATAGACAAAGAAACAGACAAAGACACAAAGGTGATTAAGGCTGATCCAGATTATTAACCTCTGACACATGTGATGTCTGATCCCAGGTCTGTTGTTGGGGAAGATGGGTGAGCGTGGAGCACCGCTGGTCAACGTGTGCCAGTGCATCAACGAGTGCGTCATGAAGATCATTAACGCAGCTATGTGGTAGGACACAGTCAGACACGCGCACACACACACACACACACACACACACACACATTCAAAGGGACACTTTGTCATGGATACACACTAAAAAGGAAAGACTTAACCACAGCTCAGGCAGCAGAGCTGGATTAAATCTAAATATAAAACTAAACAACAACGCACTGCCATCAGACGTGTCTGCTATGACACCACCTAATCTGGGATTACACATGTGGGAATAGCCGCCTGTGGCTGTGGGGTTAAAAGGTTTGGTTCTCAACCACTGAACAAAAGTTCAGGTCCCAGATGTACGTCAACACACAAGACACTGAATAAGACACTTGGAATCTTCTAAATTGAAATGGAAAAATCTCACTGGATGAGGTCTTTCACCTTAGGGGTTGATAACTCTCTCCTAACTTCCTCCTCTTCTTCTTCATGCAGGTATTTTCCCTTTGGAATTGTGTTCCTTGTGGCCGGAAAGGTTCTGGACATGCATGACCCGGCTCATCTGGGAGAAAAACTGGGAATGTACTTCATCACAGTCCTGTCTGGCCTGTTTGTGCACGGCCTCATCCTGCTGCCCCTGTTCTTCTTCTTCTTCACTCGAAAAAACCCCTTCCCTTATATCCGTGGTCTGCTGCAGGCTCTCGTCATCGCACTGGCCACGTCATCTAGGTACGAAGCCGTAGTAAATGTATGATATATACACTCCTGATGGATATTAAGGTGGATCTAAGTAGTTCTTCAGAATGTAAAAAAAAAATGGGAGTGAGACAAAAAAAATTAAAATATGACCATTAAATACAGATATTAGTTTACGTGTTCTTCCCTACAGCTCAGCAACTTTACCAATCACCATGAAGTGTCTTCTGGAGAACTGCGGTGTGGATCGACAGATCGCTCGCTTCGTTCTGCCTGTGGGAGCCACCATCAACATGGATGGAACGGCTCTGTACGAGGCTGTGGCCGCCATCTTCATCGCTCAGGTCAATGAGTACGATCTGGACTTTGGCCAACTGGTCACCATCAGGTGAGAAGACACAACAGGGCAATTTCTAACAGAATAAGTTAAAATGATCTGGCCGAGTACATGTATGTGAATGAAAAGGGGAACAAGGAGAAGAAGAAGATCTGCTGTTCAGAGCAGTGGAGACTGTGGAAGAGAGGAGAAGAATAGAGGACAGTCAGGATGGAACAACTGGAGAAAAGAGTCAGGAGTGATCTGTGATAGAAGAGAGTCATCTAAGGTGAAGGGACAGGTTTACAGGTCAGTGGGGAGACCAGACATGATGGATGGACTAGAGACACTAGGAATAGGTAGAAGACAGGAGACAGAGCTGGAGGTGGAGGAGTTAAAGATGCTGAGGTTCTCTTTAGGAGAGACAAGGATGGACAGGATCAGGTACAAGGTAATCAGGGGGACAACACAGACAGGGAGGTTTGAAGAAAAAGCTAGAGAAGACAGATTGAGATGGTTTGGACATGTTCAGAGGAGGGACAGTGGTTACATTGGGAAAAGAATGCTCGACATGGAGCTACCAGGTAGGAGACAAAGAGAAAGGCCAAAGAGGAGATTTATGGATGCAGTGAGGGAGGACATGGAGGTGGTTGGAGTTGGAGTTGAGGATGCGGAGGACAGGGTGAGATGGAAATTGTTAACTCGCTGTGGCAACCCCTGAAAATTGGGATGAGCCGAAAGGAGAAGAAGAAGATCTGACATGGGAAAAGGTTTTTATTCATGGGTCACAAATGGTCCTAAAATGATGGATGGGTGGATGAAGGGATGATGGATGGATGATGGGTGGATGGATGGATAGTTAGATAGAAGCACTCTTGCCATCTATATGGAAATTGTGACCATTCCATAAAAAAAAAAGGAGTTTGGTGACCAGAATACAAAGATGGCAGGCCGCATTTGGGCCCCAGACCTTACTTTGTCCATTCCTCTCTTAGATACAACCAATCTAATCTAAGATGAACCTCACCAGGAGGGTAGATTTTATTATAGATTAATAGAAGTATTGGCATCTGAAGTATTTTTTAGTTTCCCTAATGTTTATATATTTTTTTACATCCAACATCTTTCTTCATGTTTTGTTAGCATAACAGCCACAGCAGCCAGCATCGGGGCAGCAGGGATTCCTCAAGCAGGTCTGGTCACAATGGTGATTGTCCTGACATCCGTGGGTCTACCTCCTGCTGACATCTCACTCATCGTTGCCATCGACTGGGTTCTGTGAGTTTCAGTCATATCTCTTTATATTATATCTTATGTCATATTTCACCGGACCGCAAAAGAATGACTCTCATTGGTTCTTCAGTGATCGTTTCCGGACCATGATCAACGTTCTTGGTGACGCCCTGGCTGCAGGGATTATGGCTCACATTTGCAAGAAGGACTTCGAGAGAGCAGCTGCTGCAGCAACTGCCGCCACCCCTACCAACAATGGAGCCACCTCCAAACGGGTGAGAAGGACTATCTCTGTTTATTTGGGTCAGGCTTCAAACATTTGGTATACTGGGATCAAACAATCATCTTGTCTAATTTGAAGCACATACGTACAGTGGGATCGAAGGTTTGAGCCCCCAGGTAAAGGTGTGTAAAGGGGTGCCTAGAAGGAAAAATGGGTCCCCTGCAGAATTAGTAAATTGTACTGCCCCCTTTTGACAAGTATCACAGCTTGGTCTATCAATTGATGTTCAACTATGTCAGTGCTTCTCAAATAGTGGGGCGGGCCCCCCTGGGGGGCACGGTGCGATGCTAAGGGGGGCGTGTGTGACCCTGGGGAACATGCTTTTTTTCCACCGTACTACAATAAAGTGTAATTGCACATCCCTGTTAGTTGAACTATATCTCTTTCTTTTTTTTCTTTATGTTAACAAGGATACGATGTTATGCAGAGGTGTAGCTAGAACTATTTTATAGACAAATGCTGTTATTTGCTGGGGGGTGGGGTAACAGAAAATAATTAAGAAGCAGTGAACTATATTCAGGTCAGGAGAGTATGGAAGCCCTGGCAAAAACTTCAGTTAACACCTCTTGATGAAATCCACCCTTGATTTTGAGGTGTATTAAGAATCATTATGACTTTGTGGGAGCCATCCTTTTATTTAACCTCAGCTTTTTTTTTACAAACATCAAGCATCCAGTTAGCGCCCCAAAATTTGCTGAAATTTCATTGAATAGATTTTGTCAAATACAATCCATGACAGTTGGACACAAGTTCATTCTATTACATATTTTGCTCTTCAGGCCAAAACGTTCTATTTTATTCTCATTTACCAACCTGCTTCTAGTGTAATTCTAGTGATGTGATCATTTTCAAAATTCAACGCTGACTTTTGTGGCAAGAACTCTCCTCTAATGACTCACGAGTATCTCTGTCTGGTCTAACTGTGTCTGACAGATTTGTCTCTTTGATCAAACATGGCTTTGACTTTTTTTTCTCAAAATCCTGTGAAACCAGATACATTTCTTAATTATTGGCATCAGAAAAGGCTTTGCTATCTCCTTAGAAGCTTCTCCTGTTTTGTCAACTAACGCTGGCCACAATTGGTCCTAAAATTGGACACGGGGGCCTAGTCCAGAGCAGAAAGATGGATTGTTTGTTTCAACTGAAATAAATGGCATGTAAAAGTCACATATAAAACCTAAAATCCTACATTTCTAATATCCATTATGACAGCTGTACAAGGTATTAACAATGCATGGAGCCCAAATTCTGGAAAATGAAATTTTTTTGTTTTCCATCATTTTAAAGGTTTTGGAGATTAAAAATGTCTAATTATTTTGTGAAATATTATGAGATTTTCTCAACTGTAATCAGATCAGTAATCGGCTTTTTGGAGATTTTTCCATCTTCCCCCATGCACATTCATACACACCTGGGGTTTTTACCTGGGGCGCCCAAATTTTCTAAGTAATCTCCACTGTACATAAAACATTTTATCATTTTAGCCTTTATTCAATACTACTAATCATATATCTTAGTTTACACAAATAATCTTTCTAATCCTCACCTGGCCCATGACTCAAATTTTAGTACCACCTGTGGCCCAAGAGACACAATTATTGACCAGGCCTGTGTTAGACTAAACCAGAGGTCAAGTTCCATACCACATCATAAACCACTCATTCTTAACCTCAGATTAGCAGCAAAGACTAAACAACTTTCAGTTTTAATGAAGAGATGCAAAATCAAGGGACAGCAACTGCATAATGTAGATTATCAACTGAAGACAACAGAGATATAGTATATTAGCATAAGACGTTTAGCGCCAATGCAGCTATCTAAGCTAGCCTATCCTGTCTATTGGCATCATACAAATAATTTGATAATCTTTAAGAAGAGAATATCACTGGTTAAACTTTTCATTTATGCTAAATATACAAGGGTTGAATAAAGTTTTTTATGTCACGTTATTAGGTCTTCATTAACCTTGTCCTTCTCTCACACAGAGGGACACTGTCATCTCCTTTGGTAACCAGAGTGTGGCGCTGTCAGATGCTCCTCTCATCGCTCATCGCTGCGATTACATGTTTGAGGTGGATGGAGATACTGTGCTAGAGAAACCGCCCGGTTGCTACAATCTCTGTCAAGTCTGAGATCATTAAAAGAAGATGGACACTTGGAGGGACAAAAAGGATAATCTGAGCCCCCCTGACTGTCCAGGTTGGATCAGTAACTCCAAAGGAAAGCCAAGGAGATGGATACTAAACAGGCTCTGTCTTCAGCGTTGAACTAAAAAGTTTGGCTTTGAGAGACAAAAAGGGAAAAGAAAATGCATTGACATATATTTACAGACACTGGAGGAGACTGTCCACTGGTGCTGAGCATCACCAGGATGGAGAGAATTCCATCTGGGCAGAGGAAGAGCAAGGAATGAACCGTTTGGAGATAAAGTCACAGGGAATGTCTGGATAGTGTGGCAGGGAGAAGGTGGATTTGGACAAAGCATGGATGTTGGAGATAAAAGGAAGAAAACCTTCAGGAGAACAATGGATTTAGAGGAACTGGACACGGGGATGGTTGGAGTAAGTGTTGGAAACTGAAGTGGAGCAACTGTTACAAAAAGAGAGGAACATTGTTGAAGGGATTTTTTTTTTGTCTTCTGTTGCCTTAAACTTAGATTTAACTATATGAACTGTGGTTATAACTGGAGATGAGACTGATTTTAAGTATTTAATACATAAATTAGCCAACATACCTGTTGCACTGATCAAATCACCCTTTTAAATGTGATACTGTAATGTGATATAATGATGGTTGAATATTTCGTGATGTTTTCCATTACTATTGAAATATTATTTTTTTCTCAAAATTTCAACCGTTTTTCATGAATTGTGGTTTTGTCTAATCTAATGTTATCTTCGTTTCTCTTTGGCGCCCTCTACATTCATATGCATGCCCATTAACATGGACTTGTGGCGAACAAAGCAGGTATTATGATGTAGGTCAGGGGTGTCCAGACTTTTTTGTCTTGTGAGCTACTTTTCAGATGACCAGGTTGAAATGATCCACTTAGATTTAAAACTCGAAATATATTCACCCATATAAACTGTATACCTTACTCTCTGCATTAACAGATAACATATGTTATACAGTCTGACTCAATATCTATATTATTCTCACTTTAGCCCAGTAATTAGCAATAGAAATAGAATTAATCTCTAGTTTTATAACTTTTTTTTTTAAATGTTGTCCGAGAACACTCCTCTGGCGATCTACTGGTAGATCCTGATCTACCTATTGGACACCCCTGACGTAGGTCAATGAAGAAGTGAATTACCAAAGTTTAAGTAAATCAAAATTCGGCCACAGTGCTGTATAAACAACTAAAGTTGGCAAAGAACATCAGTTGCAAGGATTCTGTTTTGGACTTCAGCAAATAAGTTTGAAGTGCTGCCTGCAGGTGAGGTAGAGTTATGACAACATGTTCAACTCTTTTCTTTTTAACTCAATCATAACCTCTTAAGAAAACTATTGCACCATGGTTTTGTTGAAATGTTAGAATACATTTAATGAACTTTAAATTCACTGCCGATGAAGACTGAAACAACAAACCAAACAATGAAGAAAAAAAAATACACTGTAACTGCTTACATTATCACATTAACTTCTGCACCTTCTGACATAAAGTTCCACTTTAAACAGTCCACATAAATTAAGGCAGAATGCAGTTCATTCTGACTGCCCTTAGAACAAAATCCACTTGCATGGTTCTTAAAAAGTCTCACTAAAAAGACAACATCTGTAGAAAAACACACATGAAAGTGTCAAATCTTTCTTCCTGCTCTAAGCAGGTCACCAAGTATTGCACAAAATATTTTAGATTCTGACATCACAGGGAAAAAAAAATACTCAAAGCACTTTTAAGACCAAAGGCCATATCTGCACCAACTTAAATTATGAATTATTAAATACTAAGTTTACGCAGTGTCTGTTTAAGTGAGTCTTTAAAAGAACAATTTCCCTTAGTAGGAAATATGTTTGGAAAACCAGGTCTCAGTGGAACTTGGTTAAACTGACAGAATGACCTAAAATGTTATGCAGTTATTTACATTTTTAGCCCAAACTATTAAAGAAGTACAGCAAAAAAGGCAAATATATAAAATATCTCCGTAGATCAACATTAAATCCTCATAAGAAAAGAAAAAGTGGGTTAAGAGTCAAACCGTTTTCAAGCTTGTCTCTTTCTGGTGTTAATGAACTGCCTGAAGAGCCAGAGATATTAATACGTTGAACTGTAAACATTAAAAACAAACAAGTTACAACCAACAAATGTAAATGACGTACCTTAAAGTTATTATACATAGACTCCTGTAGTGGTTTACACTTGACAGAAATTTTGCTTCTTTAAATATTTACATTTTTTAACTTTAAATAACAACCTAAACATACAGTTGGTCCAAATCAATATGAGTTTAAATATTAGGTTTAGTTCTGATATTATAAACAAATTAAATAAAGGGGAAGTGTCAGTTGAAGAAAGCCTTAAATTTCAACTAAATTTTGACGTTAATGATGAAATAATCCTGTCTTTACCAATTTTTCCCTCAGAAAACTAAAAACAAAAACAAAGCAAAATAGAAAAAATAGAAAGAAACAAACCAAACAAAATATTCATCAAAAGAAAAGAAAATTTAATGGTTTACGTTGAAAAACAACCAAAAACAAACTGAAAAAGTGAGAAAACAAATCAAAACTAAAAATCACTAACAAAACTGATCGGCCTCCAAACTTAAGATCAGCTCTTAAAAGAAATATGAAATGATACAAGAAAGAAATTTTGAGTCATGAAAGAAAAAAAAATACAGAAAATTTAAATGAAATAAACAAAGGGAAAAAAAGTCTATGTTGATGCACTGTCAGCAAGGCGTCAAATCTTAGTACCTCATAAAAATGTGGTAAATTAGCGATGAACTGGGTGTAATGGTTTGAAACGTCCCATTTTTGGTCCATATTTACTATTTGAATGGGGATCACATTCTGAAGATAACAGATTAAAAGAATTTAAACACAAAATATGACATCCAAAACCTGCAGTGACTGACAGCTCAGAGGGTAATAAACGGATGATATCCACAGCCACCTAAAACATAAAAAAGTGCTTTCCTTTTCCGACGGATGAAGACGCAGAGCGCTGCTGCACGTCTGTCCTCTGGATGATTGTTTAAGGCATCTACAGATCTAATCATGATGGACTTCCAGGTCAAAGCACTCCTTCACCAGTGCAGAACACTGGACCACTGGCTCTGAGTAAAACTCTTATCAGGAAACACAATAAAATTTTGAACCATCAACCTTTTTTTTTTCCCCATGTTTCTCTTAAAAATGCACTAGTGACCTGACGGTTTTATATTTCTCTCCGAGAGTCAGCAACCATTAGAGTCAACTCTAATGGTTGCATTTCATGCAGTATCACAGATGCTGCAACCACAAATAGCTCTTGACATAGAGTTGTCAAGGGTGCCATCTGCTGGAGGAGCGATGCTGCAAAACCGTGGCGGGAAACAAAATTACAATAGGTTGCCAAACCATAATCTCTTTTATGGCACCAAAATGGCTGAAGCAAACTCTGGGTGTGACACAAATGTGACCGGATACTATTGTGAACTTGAGCCAATCCCTAACAAATAGTTATTTTTTTTAGAATTATTTTTACATTATACAGAATTTTAACTCTACCTTTGGGATATTATTGGCGGTTGTACTCTCATTGGATGAGTCTCCTTAAATCCCAGTATAGTGATAAATGAGAAGGAAAAGTATAATATAAATTTGACAAAAACAAATCAACCTTAAACAATAGAAGGTGCAGAAAAGTGAACATATTAAACATTTTTTACACTTAAACCCAGATGAGGTGCCAAATTCTCTCCAAAAAATTTAGCTCTAAAATTACATCTGGTCCAGACCCCGACCCACCCTCTTCATCCCCGCCCCCCCTACACCCTTATGTCCTTCTGCCTTTACTTGTGGCACTTGTTGGTCTTAAAGGACACTTGCAGTATCTTGTCCCCAAGCCGGTAACCGTTCAGACTGCCGATGGCCACAGCTGCCTCTTCGTAGTTTGTCATGGTAACAAAGCCAAAGCCTTTGCACTTGTTTGTGTTGAAATCTCGTATCACCTTGACGTTAGTGACGGCACCGAATGGGCCAAACATCTGCCACAGGATGCCCTCATCAGCCTCCTGGCCCAGGTTGTAAACAAAGATGCACCACCCAGAGGTAGAGCTCCCTTGGACATTGACCCCACCCATGCTGCCCATGTGGTCAACGCCCATCGGGGAAAACCTGGAATGAGAGGCTGGTTGATAACTTTGTTTGTCCCGATGAGTTTACACTGAGCTCAGATAAAACCAGACTCACCTAAACCTCTGCGCCTGGTGATGTAAGGGCCCCCCAAAACGGCGAGACTGGTTGTGATAGAGCTGAGAAATCAGCTGCGTATTCTTTACTTGGTTTGGGTTGGCGGCAAACTTCACCGTCATGGGTTCGACAGCTCCAGGGGGTTTTTGGCCATTCAGGTTCTTAACAGCATCCTCTGCCTCTGCTCGCTTGTCATACCGTATGAAGGCGACTCCACGTGACATACCTGCTTAAAGAAAACACGTCACGTCACTAATGAATTTACAACCCGGGGGGAAAAAAACTGACTGTAGGGAACTGTGGCTGAAGTTCTCCAGCATATCTCAACTGTTCACCAAGGAGCAGATTTTAAGACTGCTTCTACTTCTCAAAATATTACTTACAGGTGAAAGTGTGACCCTGTAAACTGTTGTCTCCTAAAGCAGTGGGCCAAGACCAGTACCAGTCCGTTGGTGATTTGGTTCCGCAGAGAAATAATGTTTTCTTTTGTCCCCATCTGTATATTACTTCCACTTGATCCATACCCATATCAACAAAAGAACTGAACAATAGAATGGCTAGGATTCCATCATCAATAATGCAACTATATTTGATTAGGAAATATTCTCTCAGTGAAGACAACAACAATAAACTCAAAATGTAGCAGAGTCGTTGATACAAGATTCTAACTTTTTACACCAGTCTGGTGGCAGATAATTATAGGCTGTGTGGACTTAAGAAATTAATTTGGGTAGGAAAATTTTATAAGTGGGAAAATATTCCAGAACAATGGAAATTTAATTTTATTAAGGGGTATTTATCTGCCACAACTTAACGACCCGTCTGTGGAGCAAAAAAGGTTGGGGACACTGGTCTAAAGAACATGACTACAGAATGTTGGTGATTTAATTGTTGTGGGTGTTTTTGTATTACAGTTGAAAACATCCATTTCTTATTTTGATATAATTCAGTGTAAAAAGTACACATCCATAAAAACAAAATTTAAAAAGTAAAAATATTAAAAAGCAAGGAAGTCATTCACCTGTCGTACCTGTACCCTGATCAACAAGTACACGGGAATTAATAATGCGCCCATAACGTGAGAACAGGTCCTCAACATCTTTTTGGGTCATGGACTTTGGCAGACCGCTGATGTACAGGTTGGCATCTTTAATCATGTCAGAGCTCGGCCGTGCATATGAAACCTGGAAACAAGAAGCACCAATCACATGATTACAATTCTGACCAGCAAATATTTCCAAAAAAATAAATGAATAAAAAATAAATAAAAATCACAAACTCTTCTTCTAAACATGTCACATAATCTACCTATGAGTTGATCTGATCAAAATATTTATATTAGCTGTGTCAAACTTAAATCAGTGTCCATTTGGTATCGTTTAAAACAAACCTTGAGTAAAAATAAAAACATGGAAAAAAGAAAGGTAAACTTAAAAGAATGTTCAAGTAAAAGGGAAAAATCAATAAAAAAAAGGAAAAAAAAACCCAAAACAATATTAAGTTCATTAATTATAAAAAACAGAAAATTAAAGTAAAACTCAACAGAAATATTGGGTAAAAGTTAGTGGGCTGTAAAGGCAGTATCATTTTCTCAAGCTAATATGTTTTAGCTTGTTAACAGAGCCACAGGAAGCTTATATGACATGACATCTGGTTTGAGTATTGTAGAGTATTGTAGAACACCTTATAGCACGTTACCTTGATAGTTTTGGACTGTAGCCTTAGTCCATTCAGTGTACTGATAGCTCTTTCTGCATCATTAGGGTTAAGATAGTTAACAAATCCGTACCCTAAACTGTGGCCTAGAGAAAAAAAAGGAAAACAATAAAATAAAACAAAAAAACGTAGTATAGTTCAAAAAATCTGCAAAACAAACAAACAAGCAAATAAATAAATATATAAAAAAATAAAACAAATCTTAACATTGCCCGCATCAAAACAAACAAACCAATTAACAGTGTTGGGATGTTTTGGAAAAAAACAAACTTTAAACTGTAAAGTTTAAAAAAAAAAGCTTTAAAGCAAATGGTAAAAGATAGAGTTACTAATGCAGTAACGTAGAATGTAGAGTAACAATCACTGAAACAGTATAAAAAGTTCCAGTGAGTAGGTCCTCCTACTCATTGAGCTGCAACATCTTCTGCAACTGCATTTATAAAGTAAAATGAGTTGACCTGTTTAAGTGGGACTCCAGTCTGTCAAATGTGGAACCTCATTAGAGCCTCGTATACCTGCCACTTTGTCTCGAATCAGCTTGGCAGACTCCACTTCTCCGATGCTGCTGAAAAGGCTGCGCAGCTCGTCCTGCGACATACTCTGAGGCAGGTAGTTCACGATCAGGTTGGTCTTTGCATCCTTCCCCTCGTCCCCTCCCATGTGGTCTTCATAACCGTTTGACATTTCATACACGTCCTGCAAATCGGCCAGTTGTGCCAAAAACAAAAGACAGATAAGCACAAGCGGGATGCAGAGAGACAATGAGTGAAGACAGGGACAGACAACTTCAACAACTACAGCTAGAAGCCCAGACAAACCAATGAAGTTGACCTGGTTACAATCAAACAAAACATTCCACAGCAGACTCAACTGTGCAACATTTCCTTTAATTCATACTCCCATGACCTCACTGCCACCCTGCAGCCCAGAATAACCCCATTATGTCACCAAGTAGAGCATTCAGTGTGTACAGTGGGCACCACACAGACAAGACAAGCCTAAAAACAGTCAACACAAACAGCCAAAGCAAGTAAGAGTTATTAGGCAGCTTCACGAGACAAGGAGACAAAGAATATCCCCTTGAGCAATTTTTTTTGGTTAAAAAAAAAAAACACATTTAATGAATGTGCCTTAAAAGCTTTCCCCATCAAATGACACTGTGAATACAGTCTTTTAAAGGAGCCATAACATTGCTATTCAGATAGGATTCAGACTGAGATTTTAATATTGGAGTCCATGGATTTGAGGTCAATCGAACATTATACAAAGGTCTTTTTTGCTTAAAGCTTTTCCCTTTTTTTCAGGAGTACAGAGAGTCAACAATTTCCATCTCCCCCTGTCCTCTGTATCCTCAACTCTGACTCCAACTACCTCCATGTCCTTCCTTTTCAATCTGACTTCTTTAGCTTTTTCTCCAAACCTTCCTGGTGGTGTTGTCCCCCAAACCTCCACCTCTCTAGGTTCTCTTCTAGATGTTGCCTACTCTCACTGTAGATCACAATGATATCTGCAAACATAATCGTCCATAGAGACCCCTACCTCATCTGTCAATCTGTCCATCACTTAATAAAAGTCTGAAGTCAGGTATGATCCCCCATTTAATTAAAGTTATACTTGACCTACGTGGTGATCACAAACAATACCAGAGGAAAACCTACACACAAATAAAAGCCTATTGCATTATCTTAAAGTGTCTGTTATAATTAAAACTAACTGTTTCTGACAGGCCTTTAAAAGTGCACTGGGAGATACACGCTGAAATGGGAAACAGTCAGCTACTGAACATGACAGAGGTCTATTCATGTAGGAGAAGGGCAGTGATTGTGTATTCCGGTGGGTGAAACACACTATGAAGATCTATGAAGGAGGTTGTTCACACACGAAAAGCACAAGCTTCATTTCATTTCATTCACAATCCCATGGTCGTTACACAGTTTAATGTCTTTTTTTTATATATATTCATTTTAAAACATTAGCAAAACAACAAATTTCATTTTGTTGAATGTAAATACATCCATTGCTTAAACACTCACTTTCAAATACTCAATGTGTCCACGACGAACTGCCATGAAGACACTTCACCGCTCCTGAAGCTGAGGTTGGACAAAACACATAAAAATACATTCAAAAAAAGTACAAAACATGAGGCTCTAAGTCGGAATCCAAATAAAATTTCAATTCCAATAGCTATTGTTATAGCTCTGCAGATACTGTTGATTAATTAGCTGGTAATTTGGCTGATTGACAATAAATTATTATATTCCATATCCAATATCCCAAAATACGATAGTTGCTCACCCGCAAATAATACCAATAACACGCAATAATCAAAGGCTATTCATTAATCTGGGTGCTTAAAGAAGATAGTTAATTTATTTAATTATCAGGCGCCAATTGGTTTGATTATTAGCTGCACGGTGATGTGAATAAAACGTTTCTGTCCCCCTTGAGGGTCCCGACCCAGTGGTTTGGAAACATCACGCCCAGGAAAACGCGTGTTTAGGCCAGATTAGCATCACTAGCATTAAAAGATTAACTAGCTCCTCTGGAACGGGAGGCAAACACATGTTCCACCGTGGTTACAGGAAATAATACTTAGTACTTATACTGCGCAGTTCTACTGCTTCACGTTTTCGCACAGGAAAATAACAAACGTGCATTTAGTCGTTTCCAGTCAAATAAACGGTGTGCTGGTAGAAACCATTCAAGGAGAGACATTTTTATTTCCCCGCGCCCGGAACGCAGTGGTAGCACGGGCAGCGGCCTTCTAACGGGCCGCTAAGCTAAGCTAGCCGCAGCTAACAGGGTGACGGACACTGGAATAAACGCACGCACTTCCTACAGACATTGGAAGCGTTTGAGAATCTTACCAGCGAACTAGAGGCGGCGTGCGTTCCTGCCTTCTTCTTTTGTGATTTACTTATTTTGCAATTCGCGATTATGACGCTCTCTTTCCTCTTAGTAAAGATTACGTAGAAGGTAACCAAAGGAAAGTGGTACGTAAGGACGTAATTACGTAATAAATCCAACTACACCCACTCTAGAATGGTCACACCCCCTGAGGCGACGGGAGAGTTCAACAGAGGACCAATATTGACCCCAATGTTGTCGATCCGTTTCAGATTTGTTTTTGATAATTATCTTCATTTAGGAGCGTCCCCCGCATAGACATATTTTAATTTCTGATTATAATATTTGTGAATATAATGTAAAAAACGCGTTTAGTATATGAAGAAAGCAAACTCCTTGTCATTGTGAGATTGTGATTTACACCACTGGACACAACAAAATGTCACCTCTGCATTTAACCCAGTGCTTCTCAATTATTTTCTGTTATGCCCCCCCAGCACGAAGAAAACAATTCACACTCCCCATCCCCAGCTCCCACTCTGCGCCACAACTATAAATAACAGCATTTGTCTATAAAATAGTTCTAGCTACACCTCTGCATAACATCGTATCCTTGACATAAAAGAAAACAAAAAGAATGAGATATAGTTCAACTTACAAGGATGTGCAATTGCACTTTATTTTAGTACGGTGGTAAAAAAAGCATGTTCCCCAGGGTCACACGCCCCCTCCTCAGCATCACACATCGCGCCCAACCAGGGGGGCCCGCCCCACACTTTGAGAAGCACTGATTTAACCCATCATCTAAGTGAACAGTGGGCAGCTTTGAGAGCCTGGGGAGATGTAAGTGGGGACAGTGCCATGCTCAGTGGATCTCATGGTGGTGGAAGGGGAATTCGAACCGAGGGCCTTGCGGACCCAGGTCCACTTCATGAGCCACTATGCCACAAACTGCCCCATATTTGTGGCTGTTTGCATATTTTCCCCAAACTAGTAGATGTATTTTTTCTCCTACAGAATTTAGTTATGTCTGATTCACTATTTTTGATTATGGTTTTTTTCTCCAAGTCTACGTAATTCTTTGTATATGTTTTTGAACTAGTCGTGGCCAGGACTTTGTCTATTTGATTATAATATATTTCTGGCTATTTGCATTTTTTCACAAACTATTGGATGTATTTTTTCTCTTACGGAATTTAGTTATGTCTGATTTACTATTTTTGTTACACATTTTTTTTTTTATTACTACGTAGTTTTTTTTCTATATGTTTTTCTACTATTTCTGGCCAGGACTTGAATAAAAGACGAGAATAAAGTTTAAAGAAATATATTATAATATCCATCCATTTTCATTCACTTATCCATTACCAGGGCCCCGGGGGCAGCAGTCTCTTCAACTGCCACCCAAATCACATTGTACCTTCCTAAGGTAGAATAAACAAAATGAATATTCCTTGCTTGTGTTATCTGTGTCTTATCTTTTCTATTCAATTTTAGTTTTTAATTGTTAAAAATTTTTGGAATTTCTTACATTTCCTTTATTTCTGACATTTCTGGCACATAAAACAGTAGCTGTCAAATTTGTAATGCTTTATCTGTCTTGTTCTGTTAGGCAAGCCTGAAAAAAAGAAAGAAATATATATATCACTGAAACACCTTAATAAATTCATATTTATTATTTTTGATGATTTTTTTAAAATCAGAGAATGTAAATTGTAAAGAGCAAACAAGAAAAAAGACAAAGCAACTCAGATACATTTATGGGTCCATGAAATATTTAACAAAGAATATAGTGCAAATTAAACTTGATTTTTCCCCCTAATTTCCAGACTATAAATGCCACAGAGGATGTGCAAGAATTTGTCAAAATAGTCACTTAAACATGCTCATGCATGTTGACACACTGTTGTTAAACACATTCAGTGAATAACACGGTAGCGTGTTCTGTGTTTGCTCAGTACGTGATAATCCATATTGGTTCTGTCTTTCATTAGCTGCACCACTGTCAGATAAACCAGAACCTGCATGGAAACAAATAGAGAATACAAGATAAAACTGGGAAAAATAAATCCCGAAAGAGGGATAGAAATAAGTACGCTGCCAATTATCCTACAAAATTATTATATTATTTTAAATGTTTCAAACCTCTGACAGAAAAACAACCAGTCCACCCCAGTAGATAATACTCAGCACAAACTGAAATGCCTTCTCTAGCTCCCTCTGGCAGCCCTACAAGGTGTAAAATGAGGATATAATTAATCTCTTATGTCGGTTTCATATTTTAATTCCACAGTGTTCTGTAATACCTGCGAGTAAAGAAACCACGGTTTGTCAATTGATCCAGTGCAGAACTGGAAGGTAGAGTTGCAGCAGCTGTGAGGAGCAAAGTGTCCTCCAGTCTGGTTGAACCAGAGGGTTCCTTTCCAATCGCTGTAGCCGGAGATACCACAACACTGCAACTAGTAGCAGTCACAACAAGGGGGAAAAGTTAGTAGTACCATCAGTGCAAATCCAAAATTATATATATATATATATATATATATACATACACATCCACATCAATGCATTATAGTAGTGTATCTGTTTATATTTGTATAACATGTTATCAATATGATTTTCATGATAAATAGTACAACTACATTATATATATTATTATATATATTATACATGCTTGTCCGTTGGGCTGGCGCAGGGGGCGGGCACAACCCAAAACGCATGGCATCATATAGTGAGCCTTCCTGTGAGTGGTGAACCCACAAAAAATTATGGGGGTTGGAACATGATACGCTCAGAGCATCCCAGTGGCAGCTGGTGGAGTCAAACCTGAAGCCTTTCTGACTCAAATCTGCCCCCTTAACCACTACGCCACCACTACTGAAGAATCATCTATCCAAATTAAGGTTTTATTGTCAGAGGTGTACGGCTCTTTTTGTATGGGTACTCATGGTTCATTGTACCCAAACAAAAGCATGCAAATTAATTTTATCTATTTTTTTAAATATATCATAATATATAATATACCATAAAGGGTAGGATTAAGGTGGTGCAAAGAAGCCTAGTGGTTAAGGAAGTGGACTTTGGTTAAAAGGATTCAGTTCGAATCCACCAGCCAGGTTGCAACAAACAGTATGCATGGTATGATGGAGCGTGATTTGGCCCCTATGACCCAGTGCTGAATGAATGGAACTAGCGTGGCAAGTTATTTTCAATGACACTAAATTGTTAAATTTCATGTTGCAATATAAATTGACATGTTCTTCTTTCTGTTAGTGCTTACACATATTTTCTGCCAAGGAACCAGAAACTAAATAAGAATCTCTTAAAAAAAACTGTTGCTCACACACTTTTTCCTGTGTAGCATCCACAGCCTGAGAGATGAGGTCCTTGTCGCTGCCAGTGTAGTTGTGAAAGACATCGACCAAGGAAGCCATCTCTGAATCCAGCTGTGCAATAAGACAGGACTCTAACCATGGATGTCTTCTTTATGTTACATCAGTTGAAGAGTTTCATGATGTCAGACATGTACTGTACCTTTCCAGAATGATAGTAGGCCAATGCCGATGCAGTACTTTGAAAGGTAAAGACCACAACTAAGAGAAAAACAAACTACAACAGAAGGCATTGTGTTACATCAGGTCCAAACCAAATAAACAGCAAACAGCTTTTCAGTACATGTCCTCACCAGTCCCTTCAGAAAAATAGAATCCTTGACACTGAGCCATGAGCCCAGAATCCCACAGACCAAAAGAACAGCGGTGCTGGCCAGAGTAACCACTGCTGGCACGGTGATGTGGTCGTCAGTGAAAAACAAGCTGTACTCATTGTACTTCATCAGCAGGTAGACTCCACTCAAGCCAACAACCAACCCATCAACCTGTCAAAGAACAGACATAACAGACTGATGGCTGCAACTACTGACATCAAATCAGAATCAGAATACTTTTATTATCCCGAAGGAAATTGCTCAGGTACAATAAAATATCTCTGCTTATGTTTCTAAAGGAAACTCCTTGTCATTGTGATTCACACCACTGCACACAACGAAATGTTACCTCTGTATTTAACCCATCACCAAAGTGAACAGTGGGCAGCTTTGAGCGCCAGGGGAGCTGTGAGTGGGGACGGTGCCATGTTCAGTGGACCTCAGAGGTAACTTGGCGGTAGGGGGAATCGAACCGGGCACCTTGCGGACCCAGGTCTGCTTCCTTAACCATTAGACCACCAACTGCCCCATGATTAAGTTTAATTGTGACTTTATATATTGGGAGAGAAAAGGTGTCAATATACACTGTGAGTCTGATTTTAAAGTCAATTTCTAAAGTTCAATAAAGGTGGATCACAGGAAGGTTTGGAAAAAGCTATAAAAGACAGATTGAGATGGATTGGAGAAGTTCAGAGGAGGGACGGTGGTTATATTGGTAGAAGAATGATCCTAGAGATGGAGCTACCAGGTAGGAGACGAAGAGGAGATTGATGGATGCAGTGAGGGAAGACATGGAGGTAGTTGGAGTTGAGGATACAGAGGACAGAGTGAGATGGAAATGTTGAATCGCTATGACAACCCCAGAAAAAAGGAACAAGCCATATGAGGAGAAGAAAAAAGCTAGGCTTCACAGCTGGCAACTGAAGCTGACCACCAAGCAAGAATGGGAAATAATCCAACCTACAAAGCTTCACACAGTCAGTGTCCTCCGTCCCCAAACATTTAGTAAGTGTTGTTATGTGTTGTAATGGTAAACATGTCTCTGTCACAATCTTTTTGAAATGTGGTGCAGTCATCAAATTCTAAATTTTGCTTATATTTGCAAAAAAAATGAAAATGTTTTGCAGTTGGAGGATTAAATATTTTCCCTTTGTAGTATATTCAATAGAATATATACAATGTTGTTGGGAAATGTTTGCAAATCACCATTTTCTGTATGAAAGGAATAAAATACCTTTCATTCCTTCATCTTCTTCTGCTGCTGCTTGTCCGTTGCAGGGGCAGCTGGCACCACCCAAATCACCATATTGTGAGCCCCCTTGTTGGTGGTGAGCCCACAAGAAGTTAAGTGGGTCAGGACGGTGCTATGTTCAGAGCACCTCTGTGGCTAACCTGGCAGCTGGCGGATTCGATCCTGAAGCCCTGCGCACCCAAGTTCGCTTCCTTAACCACTAGGCCACTACTGGCGACTAATATAGCTTAGATTTTATATTAAAAAATAATTTCATCGATCCATCTATCCACTCACGTACCTTCAATAGATGTCATGTATATATATATATATAT
>JAFBJS010003514.1:41219-56141 GCA_016785265.1 Paraplagusia blochii | reverse complement strand
GAGGACGAACCCTGAGACGGTCGTCAACATCACCACTGTGTCTTTTGTCATCAGTGGTGTTTGTTTGTGTCTTTTCTTACTTCGTCCTCATCCTCCACCTCCACATCCAGAATCCCAGAGTCCTGTTCTGATGACACGCTGTCTCGGTGTCCTTCAGCGTCCATCCTCCACGCCTCTTTTCTACCTCGACGTCCAACAAGAGGCCTCGGGTGTGAGGAGACAGACATGTCCATAGAGCGCTGCAGCTGTGCCTGGAGAAGAGAAAGAGAACCAGGTAAAACTCCACCCCAGGACGGTGTAAAAGGGAACAGGGACCCGACAGAAAAGACCGAAGACCTTAGATGTGTATAAGAGACAGGTTCCACTCTCCTCCTCCTCCTCCTCTTCTTCTCCTCTTCTCCCAGCCTTTATTTGACCTCCCTCTATCCTTCACTTTCACCTTCCTGACAAAGTTCATGCACTTCCTGCTACCCCCAAAAAAACACATACATACACAGAGCAGAGCCAGGTCACTCTGTGGTCATGAAGGCCCCATCACAACCTTCTGCAAACACACACACAGCCCTGGTTGTCTCATCTGGTAGTGATAGGTGGACTATTCTGTGTCCTGTCTTCTTCTGGGACAATCAGTGGATCTGGACTATTCCTTATCCAGAGTCAGAGTCAGAGCCTTGGTTTGATCCAGGTCTGGTTCAGCTTCTCTGCTGGGTCATCACCTACTCTGTGGTGAGAACCTTCAAGACCAAACCCTGGGCACAGAGGATCCACAAGAAACAAGGACAGCTGAAGAGCTGGACTGACCAGAACGGTGTAGATGTGGAGACAGCGGTAAACCGGGGAGAAGTCCACCAGATCCTGAGCTCCAGGAACCTGGAATGAAGACGGACAGAGTCACAGCCCAATCATAACAAGATTCCGTTTCACGTCCACTCACAGAGACAACAGTGACATTGAACTCCTGCTGTCGTCTCCCAGAGGAGGTGAACGAGGGAGAGCTGGGGGTCAGGGTTTCTTTCATCTTGTTGTTGGCTACAAAGAAACAAAGAGAATTCTCTCTCCTCTCCCTGCTCCTCCTCATCCTCCTCCTCCTCCCTGTGCTCGTCTACGTCCTGTCAACTCCACAGAAAGACCTTGACTCCCAACAAAAGCCTGGCCTCGCCCTGCTATCACTGGGACCACGGAGGACACTGTCCTTGGACGTGTCCGTCTCTGACTCAGACCACATCCTGGACTGAGCTCAGGTGTAGAGTCTGTGATTCTTTTTATTCATGGTAACAACCCATGGTACGTGTGTGAGCGTGAGATTATGCTGCCATCTGGTGACTTTCACTTCAACCTACAGCCGTTTATCCCCCAGAATATTTTGGTGAAAACCCGTCCGTTGTCCTACATCAAATTAAAAACCACTAACAAACATCACAGGTGTCACATGATGTGACATCATTGAAACTAGAGTTAAGACAGAGGACGAACCCTGAGACGGTCGTCAACATCACCACTGTGTCTTTTGTCATCAGTGGTGTTTGTTTGTGTCTTTTCTTACTTCGTCCTCATCCTCCACCTCCACATCCAGAATCCCAGAGTCCTGTTCTGATGACACGCTGTCTCGGTGTCCTTCAGCGTCCATCCTCCACGCCTCTTTTCTACCTCGACGTCCAATAAGAGGCCTCGGGTGTGAGGAGACAGACATGTCCATAGAGCGCTGCAGCTGGGCCTGGAGAAGAGAAAGAGAACCAGGTAAAACTCCACCCCAGGACGGTGTAAAAGGGAACAGGGACCCGACAGAAAAGACCGAAGACCTTAGTATCTGTGACACCGTCTCCCACCTGGAGTCGTGGACAGACAGAGGAAAGGACCAGACATTTTCCAAGATCAGAGTCATTTATTGCATGTTGATGTCCAAAGAGATTTCCAATAAACTATGGGGCAGTTGGTGGCCTAATGGTTAAGGAAGCGGACTTGGGTCCACGAGGTCCCTGGTTCGAATCCCCCTACCGCCAAGTTACCACTGAGGTCCACTGATCATGGCTCCTGTTACCTGTGGTGATGTGTACAGAGGTCACAGAGGTCACAGAGGTGGAGTGGATCACAACATCACAATGACAAGGAGTTTGATTCCCTTTCATTTGGTTGCTCCAGATCTCCTCTCCTTGAACCCACACCGTAACGAGGTGGAGAGGTTTGAGTCCAGGAGCTACGTTGTCTGGGGCTCAATGTCCCTGGTAGGGTCTCCCAGGACAAACAGGTCCTTATGGACCGAACAACGTCACCAAGGTCGACCGTCTACGTCGCCCGGAGCAGAGTCACTGACTCTGGAGGTGTAGATGAAGATGGATGATTGTTCCAGATTCAGGTCTGTTTCCATCTACATAGAAAACAAACAGGAACTTCTGACCAGGGTTGGACCAGGGACCAGGGTTATGGGACAACCACCACTAAATATATACATCTATATATACTGTATATTTAACAGCTGATAAATGTTATATTTCTCTTCAAAGACTGAGAAGAAGGTGAGAAGAACTGGATCTACTGCACATTTTCACAGTTTACAGTTGGGAGGTCAGAGGTCAAAGTCCACCACACCTCTTTGCAAATAAAAAGGAGCAGGAAACGAGGGTGGAGGTTCATACTGACCCTCATAAACACAGAGCTCAGGTTATTTTGGTTGTTTTTCTGTTGTTTGAGTCTGACTCAGCTCTGATGGTGTCCCCTCAATAAAGAGGTGGAGCTGAGGGCGGAGGAAATGGAACAGTTTTTACTGTAGAACAATGTCTCCGAGGGCCAACTGTGTCCTGTCCTCCACAGTCTGCGGCTATTTGAGGAAAATGAAGCATGATGGGAAAGTGATGGAGCTCTCCTTCATTCTTCTAGGATCATTCAAAGTAAAAATAAAACTCAGCAGGAAGTTTTGGTTGGAAATGAATGAATTAATGGAGGTTTGTATCCAAAACAAAGTGACAACAGAGGAAGAGCCTGAAGACAAAAACAACACTGATTATGTCACTGGACTCTTTTCCTATCATTAGTGAAGTTCATGGTTGACACCTGAAGTCCAGAAGGTCCTAATTCTCACCTCTGTAGACAACAGTTCTCCAAAGTCTCACCAACAGTCAAACTTTTTTGTCCCCTGAAGGACTTCGTAATAATTTTTTTTCTGTTTCTGTGGGAAAACTTTGTAACGCTCCAAAAAGTCGCCACTTCCTGTGCTGAGCGGCGCCGCCGCACATATTATTGCTCTGGACGCTCGAACCTCTGGACCGGGCGGAGGTCAATAAGTACGTCAAAGCTGAGAAGATCGCAGCGCTTAATGAGAAAAACGGGTGCTGCCGAGAGGGTGGAGGTGATCAAACGGAGCGGATCACAATGCCATCTTTGATCTGATGCCCAAACTCCACACTGGACCAAAAGTGAGTCACGTCAGACAATAAGGGACGAGAACATGAGTGGAAGGAGGAAGTGAGTGACACATGGCTGTGAGCAGACCAGGAGGCAACAAAGGTCTCCAAAAATAAGGAGAACTGCGTCAGGATGCAAGTTATTATCACACACTGACATCAATCCAAGAAGTTTAGTTGGTCCAACAGTCTTCTACAGTGGACACATGGACTGAGTGGAAACTAAGAATTAGGAAGACACTGAGATGGAACTACGGTCTCCGAACATCAAGGGAAATTCCTTTGTTTTTGTTGTACATTGAGGACATTTGGGATCCTTCAGATCAAAAGATGAACAGGAGATAAAAGGAATGCTCTATTGGGTTAAGGTCTGGTCCAAGATCTTCCAATGTGTCCCTCTGAAGAGACAGACAGACAGACAGACAGAATGGTTTGAAGTCGTTCTGCTGCTACCACCACGAGTGAGATCTTCAATAGAGACAGGTGGTCCATGACAAGAAGAAAGAAGCAGCGATGAGCCTCAGTGATGACCTTGTATGTTCTGGATCATGAGCAGATCCTTCCTTCCTCCATACTTGGTCCCATCAGTTCATAAAACTTTGTTCCAAAATGTTTGTGGTTGATCTCTGTACTTGATCTCTGAGTTGTTTGCACCGTGTGGTATCTGCCTCTACGGTTCTTCTCTCTAGGTCTTCTTCAAACAACTTCTTCTTGAGAGACCTTCAGTCCTGCCCCGTGGAGGTCGGCAGTGATTCAGTACACCAAATGTCCCTGATGTACAACTAAAACAAAGGAATTGTCCTTTCTGTCCCCACACCTTTGGAGGGGACTGTATAATACACAACTGTGCCTTTCTGGAGTGCTGTGGAACTGGTATCTAGGGGGCGCCACTGTACTGGCCCTGGGTCCTGAGTCAGTAATGATTATCCTGCAGACCGACCCACTCTGTATGTTCAGTAACTAGATCCAGGTCATCAATCTTCCTCCACTTCACAGACCAACAGTCTGGTTCCCATTAATCACACAGAGTGTGAGTGTGTGTGTGTGTGTTCCCTGACAGAGAGGGGACCGACGGGGTAAGATCGGAAAAAAGAAGAGCCACGATGAGAGTCAGGGACAGAGATGGTGCAGGAGGTCCTCAGAGGAGAGAGAGAGGTGGGGGACAAAAACCTGGACCAAACATGCCGTCATTCCAGCTGTGGTGGACTCAGAAGACTGGGTTCCTGGTCTTCCTGGTGTCGGTGAGGTGGTCTATGTTAGTCTGGCAGGTAGCACGTCTGCCTGGGTCATGGGTTCAAGTCTGAGAGGAACCACATCCGTAAGGCAAAGTAGAGGAGATGGACAGACAGATGGACAGATGGACAGATGGACAGAGTGGTTAAGTTAGGCTGACAGGTTAGAGGTGGTGGTTGTTGAAGAAAAACCAGAGAAACATAATATTCAATTCAAAATCCTTGACTGATAGGAACAGTGGGACAGTCAGGCAGAGGGACAGTCAGGCAGAGGGACACCTCACTGGGACGAGGATTTGAGAGAAAGATCAGTCCCTAAAACTCCAGAGACTCTTTCCAGGAACCAGATACAGTTCCTATAGACGAGACACAAAGACCAGGACAAAGTCACTGGAAACCAAGAAGGTTTTAGTTCAGTGTCCACTGATGTTCAGTTCGTCCTCATCTTCTCCACTCACAATAGTCTCCTTTGTTTGGACTGAGTTTTCCTCCTCCTTTTCCTTCAACATCCTTGATGAAGGAGGAGGGAGGAAAGATGACAAGACTGGGAGAAGGTGAGGAGACCAGGCCACAGGACCAGAACGGGACAAGAGGAAAGATGCAAAAGTGTTTCTGTTTGACAAACCAAGTCTGAGATTGATGGTTAACTGTCCCAAAGTCCATGACGTCCAGCTCCAGGAGAAGACAAATAAGATCCTGAAACAAACCTCATCCACCAACTGTCCTGAGGGTGAGTCCAGTTAGGTTTTAATATGTGAGGATGATGGGACGATGGGAGTTCTTTGGAAGCACGTCTCCCTGTCTGTCCCAGTCATCCGTCCCTCATCCACAGCTCCTTCCTCATTCCCATCCCACCCTCCTTCATCCTGCAGCTCCACTGAAAAACAGCATTCCTCAAAAATAATGGAAGCACACAAATAAACAAGAGGCCTCGCTTGGAGCTCTGGGCACCACCACAGAACACACACACACACACACACACACACACACACACACACACACACACACACACACACACACACACACAGGCAGCTGCATAACTTCCTTGTCCTTGGAAAACACTGGAACAATGAGGTAAGTGCTGAAAAGCTGTTTCTTTTCACACCAGAGCGTGCACGTCTCTGTGCCAGTGTGACCGTTGGACACACACACACACACACACACACACACACACACACACACACACACACACACACACACAGTGTTCAGTTCCACCAGATTCATCAGAACCTGGTCCACAAACTGGTCCTGACCCAGGACTGTACCAGGGTCAGAGCATTCTGGTACCATGGAGTAGAACCACATAGTACTGAGACCTGGTACTGCAGGAGATCCTGACAATTCCATCCCAAACTGATGTTCTATCAAGACTTGAACGTTAATAAACGTAAATAAGAATTTGATCATAGAACCATCATGTCCTTCTAGTCCCTGGTTCCACTGAAGGTCTACAGTAGGTCTGTTTGGACTAAACGTGGTCCATGGTTTGGACACATTTATTCCATTCAAGTGTGGACAACAGTCCATGAGACTCTAACCTTCCAATCAGGTCCAAATAAGATAAAAAACATGAATTATATTGATGACAAGTCACACATTTGTTCAGTTCTATTACAGGAGTGTGTGTGTGTGTGTGTGTGAGTGTGTGTGTGTGTGTGTGAGTGTGTGTGTGTGTGTGTGTGTGTGTGTGTGTGTTCACCTGTTTGATGGCCATCTCTCCGATCTTGTCTGAATGTTTGCGGATGCTCTCCAGGAAGTCCCGCAGCTGCGTCATGGCCGTGTCCCTGATGTGTGTCCTCAGTTTGGGAATGTTGTCCGCCATGATAGAACAGAACCGGTACTGGCCCGCTCTGGGGAGACAGGTCTGCTCCAGCTGCTCCAGGGTCCTCAGTGCTGGGTAGTACCTGGGTGAACCAGGAAGTTTCCAGAGTTCAGATCAGATCAGATCAGACGGGAACACATTAGTGATGATGATGATGATGGTGATGATGATGATGGTGATGATGATGAGCAGCAGCCTCTTCACTACATCACACAGGTTTGATTTACAATTTCCCAAAGAAAAACGGTTGAAAAGCACTGATGTGGAGACACTGGAGCTGCTGGTCCAGTGCTGCCACCTATGGTCAGGTTCTGTTGTGGTGGAGGTCGGAGAAGATAAGACGTCTCAGGTCCACCTGTCCAACTCACGGAGCTGATCAATCTTTGAATAAATCACACATTTGGCCGAGACTTTGTGGCAGAATTCAATCCTGGTTCACTGGTCCATGAAGTGGTGCAGATGAGAGAAGGAAGAAGAAGAAGGAGAAGAGAAAGATGTGGGAGAGGAAGAAGAAGAAGAAAAAAGAAGAAGAAGAAAAACAAGAAGAAGAAGGAGAACAAGAAGGAGAAGAAAAAGGAGAACAAAAAGAATAAGAGGAAGAAGAAGAAGGAGAAGGAGGACATGAAGGAGAAGAACAAGACGAAGGAGAACAAGAATAAGAGGAAGAAGAAAAGATGTGGGAGAGGAAGAAGAAGAAGGAGAAAAAAGAAGAAGAAAAAAACAAGAAGAAGAAGGAGAACAAAAAGGAGAAGAAGAAGAAGGAGAACAAGAAGGAGAAGAAAAAGGAGAACAAAAAGAAGAAGAAGAAGGAGGAAGAAGAAGAAGGAGGACATGAAGGAGAAGAACAAGACGAAGGAGAACAAGAATAAGAGGAAGAAGAAAAGATGTGGAAGAGGAAGAAGAGGGAGAACAGGAAGAAGAAGAAGAATAAGAGGAAGAAATAAGATGTGGGAGAGGAAGAAGAAGAAGAAGAAGAAGAAGAAGAAAAACAATAAGAAGAAGGAGAACAAGAAGGAGAAGAGAAAGAAGAAGAAGATGTGGGAGAGGAAGAAGAATAAAAGGAACAAGAATAAGATGAAGAAGAAAAAGAAGAAGAAGAAGAAGAAGAAGGAGAAGAAGAAGAAGAAGAAGAAGGAGGAGAAGAAGAAGAAGAAGAAGAAGAAGAAGAAGAAGAAGAAGAAGAAGAAGGAGAAGAAGAAGAAGAAGGAGGAGAAGAAACTTCTCCCTGGTTCTGCTGGAGTTCTTCCTTCACACCTGATTATCTGTGGCTCCAACATGTTCACAGAACCTGAGGAGTTTCCTTTGGTCCAGACTTCAGGTCCTGGAAACTACAGTGTTCCACAGCACAACAGGCCCTTTGAAGGACACGCACGCACGCGCACACACACGCACACACATGCACAGCGTGTGTTGGCTGACCTCTGGCTGCTCTCTTAAGCCCGGCAGCCACAGCTCAGAGAGAAGCAGAAAAACACACAAACAAACGACAAATTTATGAGGCGGCAGACTCCTGTCTGCAGGTCACACACAGGACACACACACACACACACACACACACACACCTCCACATACACGCGGAGAAACAAGACGTTTTCCTACGAGCTCTGGCTCCATCTACTGGCTGACATGGGTACAGCAGCACCGGTGGTTTTCTGTTCGGGCCTCGAACTCTCATCGATTTCTCACCAAAACAAAATGTAAAGGGATTTTTTTTTTCAGAGGAGATAAATAAATAAATACATATTTGTGGTCTTCACCAAACAGAATAATCCTTTTTATTTCAAAAGTTTGGAGCCTGAGGAAGTGAAGGCCTTCTCTATGTAAGAGTCAACGTTTCAAGAAGACAATTAATCAACTGCTACTTTTTTTTTTCTGTTTCTATTTTAATTATATTTTACCAATTTTTTAACACAATCCCACAAAATTTGGACTAATTGGGATATTTAACAGTAAATTGAATTTTAATATTACATTTCATTGATTTAATATTGAAAAAAAGTGCAGCCATAAAGGAAAGAAACAGTAAAAACTAACATGAACTAATGGGTGGATGAGATCTGGGTTGAGGTTGTTACATAGGAATCGTTTTCATTTTCAGAAAGTAGACAGTAAAAACCTAAAACATAAATATATTACATGGATTTTGTATTAATTTGCCAACTTTGTTGCTAATCCAGGTTTTAATCTGTTACCATGGCAACCACTTAAGCTCTATGTTATTTTCATTTATTTTTCAATTGATTTGCCAATATCATAAAAGTTGTTTTTTGTTTGGTAAAAACTTCATAAGATTTACATCCATATATTTTATATCTACATATGTACATTGTGTTATTTCTTAATTTCTAAATTGTTGTTTCTAACAGTGGCGTCGTAGCGACACCTGTGTTTGTAAAGTGTCTTAGGAAAACAGTTTGGCACAATGAACAAGTGTTGATAAGTAACAAAAGATGAACTAAGATGTTAAGATAAAACAACTTTGCCTTAAATATATATGAGAACTTCCATTAGTGAATGATTCCTGGCAGATGGTACTGTCTATATGGGAATAATAGAAGATCTGCTGGTCTCCCTGTCCTTGAGGGTCCTGAAGAGAGGACCAGAGGACCAGATCATTTCTTTGGAAACCTCACTTCTACTTCATCTTAATTAAATGAATGCACTAAACCATCCTGGGTACAGATGTGGAATTGAACCCTAACCCATTTGGTGACGGCTGCACTGAAGACCAGAGAATCAAGAACTGAATAAACAGGAAACAATGTGAAATCATCACTCCTACCTTTTGGCTTTCATCTGCTCCTGGAGTCGACTGTACATCTGCAGGACTGAAGAGAGGACAGTTAGAGCTGGAGGTTCTCCAAACTCTCACTTGATGATGGAACCAGGAGATCGCCTCAGTCTACAGTTGCTGCTGTGCAGTGTGTGTGTGCGTGTGTGTGTGTTGTTACCGGGCAGACAATGAGAGAGTTTGTCGATGGTGGTGGAGATGTTCCTCTGTTGCACTCGGCACTTCTTCAACTCCTCCACAGAGCTGAGCAGCTGGAGACAGAGTCAGAGTCAGAGTCAGAGAGGTTCTCTCTGGAGAGACCATTCACAAAGCACCACCATTCCATTCTGTATTTTTAGACATACAATTAAAGATACCAAGTAATAACAGGAAAAACGGGAAAAACAAAAACACGTCAGAAAAGAGAAAATTGACAAAATAATCAATAAACCATCTTGTCATCAAACTCCATTCAGTGGTTCCGTCATTAGAACTCAGTCTCCGACCCGGTGCCCGCAGTGACCATGTGAGTCGCCAACGAAATTGCGTTGCCATTCTTTTTGAATTGCATTTACATTGATGTAAATAAAAAAGAAAAAGTATAAAAAAAATATAAAAACCTTAAAAAAATCATAAAGTAGCAGAGTTCGCTAATATGAGAATTCTGACGTAGAAAGCATGACAAACTTAGCCTTGGTCTTGAACATTGCGAAGATTTTATATCAGTGTGTGTGAGTTCAACTGGATCCACAGAGAGGATTATATCAGGGCTCTTTGGGGATAAATTTGTCTCAAAATTCTCAGTCAATCGATACAAAGATTTATTGGCCTGAAAAAACACTTTTTTCCACTCACGTAAATCTTTGATTTGTCTGTGAAATTGAGGATTTCCTTTGCTCAAAATTCAAATGATCCACAAATTGTCCTCCACTGATACACATATTCATCCTCTAGGTGGCAGTGTTGTTAAAAAACAAAAAGTATAAAAAATATAAAAACCTTAAAAAAATCATAAAGTAGCAGAGTTCGCTAATATGAGAATTCTGACGTAGACAAACTTAGCCTTGGTCTTGAACGTTGCAAAGATAAGGAGACGAAAGCGATTCCTACTCACATAAACATGGCGGGAAAAAAACGTGTTATTTTTACAGTGAATGGGAGGAAGAATTCTTTATTACTAATGTGAAAGAAAACCGTGCGTGTCTCATTTGCAGTGCGACTGTGGCGACGGCAAAGCGGCACAATTTGGAGTGACACTTCAGCACTTGTCACTAAAGTTACCATGCTAACTACCCACCCAGCAGCGCACTACGCACAGAAAAGATCTGCGAGTGCTTGATTTTTGTTAAATCTTACATTATTGTAAGCTATTCCTACAAACATGGTGCAGAGTTCATGATTTGATGAAAACTGATAGCGTCTTGAAAAATTGGACGTGGTTTCCTGCAAAATGTTGTGGAAGTTATCATTTGAAAATGAAATGAAAAGGTAAATAAGAAATAAAATATTGTGTGTTGAAGTTTATCTGTTTCCTACCTTGTTGAATCATTCTGAATCCTTATTGTCAAATTATTAATCATTAACAATCAGTGTCTTCATGTAGAATGTCATTAATATAATATAATTTAAATTAATTTAATTAAAGATGAACTGTGCAACTTCAGAATTGTGTGATCAAAGGGGTAGCCCTTTCATTACTCAGTGCCCTTGAAGTAGCTCTCAGTTTCAAGAAGGTTGGCGACCCCTGCTGTAGATCAACCTCATTCAACCAGGCTGTCTACAAGACAGTTTCATCAAGCCACCACCAGATGGCGTCGTCTAATTCTAAACCTATCATCCACCTATTGAAACGACGGGTTTTAATCAATGTAGAACAAAGCTGTGACATGGTAAGGATGGGGTCATGGGTGGAGGAGGTGGGGATGCATCAAGCACCTCCCCTTTTGATGATGATGATGAAGACACAGAGCTGAACAGTTGGAGATCAATAAATGTTTCACTTTCTCAACTTTAAACTGAAGAAAAAGCAGTGACGTCAACGACACTGATCTGTAGAACATCTGGACTGAAGGGACCTTCACTGAAACACATGGTTTGGAGATCAGCGCTGATGTACAAACATCTCCAACACTACGGGTTCACATACAGGAGACTAATGCAGGACAACGTTGATCTGACTGAGACATCTCCACCAATCAGCTGAACAACGGAGCTTCAACACTTGAACAAAGTTCTCCAGATCTACTGAGGTTGTCAGAGAACTGTGGTGAGGACAGATGACCTTATTGGTCAGATCAGATGGAGGATTTTACCTCCTTTCCTTCCTCCTGCAGACGTCTGTTTGTCTCCGTCACCTGACTCTGGAAGACAACAAAACAGCCAGAAATGTCATACGCGTCCACAAGTCTCCACGTCTCTCTGTGTCCACTGGAAAAAAAAAAAAGAGTGACTGAGGTCAGTGGGGATTCCTCACCTTCAGCTTCTGAGCCTCTCCTCTGACCTTCAGCAGTTCCGTGATGGAGTCCACAAAGCCCTGGAAGTGGTGGTTGCACATCTTCTCGATCTCCCTGTCATGGTTCCTGATGCGGACGTCCAGCTTGTCCATGAACAGACCGTGTTCCTGTCCATCGTAGACCGAGCTGCACGAGAAGAGCAGATGTTGGAGGTCTTTGAACTTGTACAACATCAGCACATGTCCTTCTGAGTCCTTCTGAGAAGGTCTTGCATCCCCATCCCACCACTGTCCTCCCTTGTCCATGGCCTTGTCACCTCCTGCCTCGGTCACTGCAACTCTCTCCTGTTTGGCTTTCCTTAAAGTCACTACTCAGGTCCAGAACTGGTCCAGAACTGGTCCAGAACATCACCCACCATGACATCACCCCTGTCCTTCTCCACCTTCACTGACTAATGACTACATGGTCATTGACCACCTCACCCCTCCCTTCCTCTCTGACCTTCTGCTCATCACCATCTACCACCTACCACCTCCTTGAGGTCCTCCACCTCCATCCACCTCTCTGCGCCACCTGCCCCCCTCTGCACCATGGGGGTTAGGGTTTCCAGTCGCTCTGGAACGCCCTCCCACCTGACCTCCGTCACTCTGACTCTCTCCCCGCCTTGAAACCCCTTCACCTGTTTTGCTCCGCCTTCACTTTAACTTCTCTTTCTCCACCTGTCTTTTATCTTGTTTTCTTTATTGATTCTTCTGTTGTTTGTTTTAAATGTTCTTTATAAACTGGCGTTTTTAAGTTTTAAAATAAAAATAATAAAATATTAATAAAGTTATCATCGAATCATCAACTTTACTCTGCACTGTTTGTTACTTGGACCAGAACCAGGAGTCCCCACAAGAACACACTTCACCAAAGACACACACACACACACACACACACCTGTAGTGGCCCCTCCCTCCCTCTCTTCCTCCTGTTGATCAGGAAATGCTCCTGCCCTACAATAGAGCTCCGGTCTGACGTCAAACACAGAAACAAGACTGGCTGTGTGTGTGTGTGTGTGTGTGTGTGTGTGTGTGTGTGTGTGTGTGTGTGTGTGTGTTCAGGAACAGAACTCTAATGACCAGGACTGGACCAGACCAGGAGCCTCCCATAGGAGACAGTGAAGGTATGGAACAGACACTGAGGACGTGCTACCAGGCCTGAGAGGTGGCACTAAAACGGACCTACAATAGACCTACAACAAACCTACAATAGAAAGACTACAATAGACCTACAACAAACCTACAACAGACCTACAATAGAACTACAACAGACCTACAATAGACCTACAATAGACCTACAACAGACCTACAATAGAACTACAACAGACCTACAATAGACCTACAATAGACCTACAACAGAAATTAAACAGACCTACAATAGACCTACAACAAACCTACAACAGACCTACAATAGACCTACAACAAACCTACAACAGACCTACAATAGAACTACAACAGACCTACAACAAACCTACAACAGAAATTAAACAGACCTACAATAGACCTACAACAAACCTACAACAGACCTACAATAGAACTACAACAGACCTACAATAGAACTACAACAGACCTACAATAGACCTACAACAAACCTACAATAGACCTACAACAGAAATAAAACAGACCTACAATATGACTACAACAGACCTACAACAAACCTACAACAAACCTACAACAGAAATTAAACAGACCTACAATAGACCTACAATAGACCTACAACAGACCTACAACAGACCTACAACAAACCTACAACAGACCTACAATAGAACTACAACAGAAATAAAACAGACCTACAACAAACCTACAACAGACCTACAATAGAACTACAACAGACCTACAACAGACCTACAACAAACCTACAACAGACCTACAATAGAACTACAACAGAAATAAAACGGACCTACAACAAACCTACAACAGACCTACAATAGAACTACAACAAACCTACAACAAACCTACAACAGACCTACAGCAGAACTACAGCAGACCTACAACAGACCTACAATAGACCTACAACAAACCTACAATAGACCTACAACAGAAATAAAACAGACCTACAATATGACTACAACAGACCTACAACAGACCTACAACAAACCTACAACAAACCTACAACAGACCTACAATAGAACTACAACAAACCTACAACACACCTACAGCAGAACTACAACAGACCTACAACAAACCTACAGCAGAACTACAACAGACCTACAACAAACCTACAACAAACCTACAACAAACCTACAACAGACCTACAGCAGACCTACAATATGACTACAGCAGACCTACAACAGACCTAGAGGGACAACTCTGCATTGGGCCGAAGAACTCCACCCTCTGGGTGTAGACAGGTCCAAACTAGTTTGGTCGGAAACCTCTTTGGACTGATTCTTAAAGTGAAACAGGACACAGACTTCGTCCACCATTGGACGAGTGCTTTTGTTTGTACGTTTGGAAGATTCAGTTTTTCTAGGGACAGTTGCAACCCTCATTAGGTGGCGCTATAGCAATAAAGCATGAATTAGCTCTCCTAGAGTTGAAATGCAAAAAAAAAATAAAAAAATAAAGTGAGTTGCTATGGTTGCATATGTGTCCATCTATGTTGCTGTGTCCCGTCTCGGTCAAACTCACGGTCAATGGAGGTGTCTTCTATCAGGAGTTGCCAGTTTCCATCTCAGCTTCCTCTTACAAAAATAAAAGCCCGACTACATCATGATCCAAGGAACCGAGGGTTCCAAACCGAATGTTTGGCCACGATTCCAAAATGTTAGATGTTGAGAAAGTGAGCATCAAATGTGGAACATACAGTGAGTAGACTGGATATGTCAGGTGATCTCTGTGAGCTAACCTTCTCACCACTGCATGTCTGCACAGCAACAGCTTCTCCCTCAATTCTCCACCCTGAACAGAGGAGTCATTCATGCTTCAGCTTCAACCTCAACATAATGAAGCCACCGCTAAGAGACTGACGGCCATTTCAACTCAGTCCAAACAACAGACAGGACTGTGTCTGTGAGTCTGTGTGTGTGTGTGTGTGTGTGATAGAGAGAGATTCAGCCCTGACTGTGCAGACACACACACACACACACACACACACAGATTGATATCAGTCACACTGACACCTGACAGGATGACCTCAACAACCAGGAGGATCAAAAGATGGAGAAATATCTGTTGTTGTTGATGTTTTTAAAGGGTCAAATTAT
>JAFBJS010003514.1:0-32500 GCA_016785265.1 Paraplagusia blochii | reverse complement strand
TAATGATTTCAGAGTATACACGCCTGTGGACACAGAAGCTAGAAGTGCTGTCCATGTATGTGGCCACTAAGCCTAAGGAGGTTAAAGTAGCTGTTTCAGGCAAACTTTTATTTTTATTTTTTTCTTTTTACTGTACGGTATCTCTTTAAGCTAATCTGTTTTGTTCCACATATAATTCAATACCCAGAGAAAGCTGTGGCCTAGTGGTGAAGGAACCCGATCTTGGTCCCATAAGGCTTCAGGTTCTAATCCACCAGTTGCCAGGTTGCCACTGAGGTGCTGTGAGTAAACATAACTTCCAGTGGGCTCACCACCCACAGGAAGGATCACAGTATAGAGCAGTGTGATTTGGGTGGTGATAGTGGAAACTGATCCTGACAACGGTTAAGAGGGTGAGGATGAATGAGTGAATTCTAGATCCCTAGTTCAACATTTATCTCTATGGAACTCAATCTGGATTCTTTCTACTCCAGCTTTTCAAAAGGTAACTATCACTTTTATGAGACCGTAAAAGTCCACATCATGCAAATTTCAAGGGCAATTTCAGATATTTGTGGAGGATGTTTGAGCCTTGAGCTGCTGTTCATTTCTGACCCTCTTTCAAACTCCCGGAAAGGCTTTGAGCACAACAATAAGACGTTGATGCTCAATGTGTATTGTGTCTTTATCGCCCATACAAAAGAAAACATTTTTCTAAAAATAATCACAGTGCCATAATTATGGACCCTATTAGACCGTGGAAGTTTGCGGGGAAGTTCGCTGACTGACAAAGATTATCCCCGATTTATTCTCAAATCGGGAAGAGATTTCCATCACACGCCAGGAACATAATTGTGTTCAGCTTACACTTTGTTCTCACAGATTGCTTTGGCTGCGCCATTTCACAGCTGACTAGTGGACAAAAGCCCAGTCATTCCAGCATCAGTGGAAGAATTAGGCTCAGCTTGAATGGCCATAATGGTCTCCCCCCGTATCCTTGTGTGAGCTTTTCAATTCGCATTATGCAAACCTAGTTCTCATATTGGAATTGCCGACAACTTGAGTCACTGAAACAAATGTTCCCGATCAACCCGCTCCTCTGTATGGAGCTCGGGAGAGTCATGAAAGGATCAAAGGGACATGTTGTGGCGACCAGCTGGACACGAGAAATGCTGCGGCGGCAAATGAAACGGTCGACCGACATTGTCGGCTACTTCATTTTAATTGCAAGGATTATGGAAGTCATTTCCAAAGCTAATGTTTCTTGTTCCATTGCCTTTCACATTCCGCCCTGCTTTATTGCCCTTACTATGGCTTTTTTTTTTTTCTTACCATTAAAAAGACTATCTCCTGCTCTCTTCTCCGGAGTCACACCGTGTGCTCTTTCTTCCGTGCGATCTCCAGAAACACACTAACCGTTTTTTTTTTTTTCCCACTACATTTTATATCTAAATTTTATCATATTCAATAAAAATGTATGTTCTTAAGTACGGTTTGACAAAGCTGATCTAAGAGATCATAAAAGTAACGAACAAGGATGTTCGTGGACATTCTTGGACACAAATGCTTCGTCCATTTCAATTCAGTCAAAGCAACAAGGTCATCGCTCACAATTTGCAAAATATAAAAAAATCTTCATCCATTTATCCGTTGCTGGGTCACAGGGACAGCAGTCTCTACGACTGTCACCCAAATCACACTGCACCATACTGTGAGCCAGTAACGTGCAGTAATGGAAGGCAGGTGAGGCTTAGTCTCATCATAAAAATATGAAAAATAAATATTTTATCTTTAACATTAAATAATTATCAGTTGAATTTATTTAGTGTTATTTTTCATTTAACTCAAATTTTTGGAGTTGGAGTTCAAAAGGAACAGCACATGAAATTCTTTCATAAAGTTAAGACAATAATGCAAAAAAAAAAAAACTTTTTTTTTTTTGTAAAGAATGCAGATATAATACATTTTTTAAACCAAATAATTTATATACTGACAATCAAATGTTGAATAAGCTGCGCTGTATATATCTCACCAGATATGAACCTCACAGCACGTCACTGCTGTAAGCTCTCTGGAAGAAATGTGGGTCTTGACGGTTCCATGCTCAGAGCAACTATTTGGCAACCTGGCAGCTGGTAGATTAGAACCTGAAGCTTTGCAGACCCTTGTTTCTGTTGGTTTTGGAATGGTATTGGCGTGTTGGTCCTGGAGACTTGGTAACAGATCATCCGATGATGATCATTGAATGAATGCATAATGCAATTACAACTTTAATTGTGAAAAAATATAAATTTATCACTAAATATATATATATATATATTTGTTTCTTCTTTTGTTTCAAAACTTTTTGACATTATTCTCAGTGGGACAGTGAAGCAGGAGATCAGATTTCAGATCTAGCCTAGGCCAGTTATACAATCACAGCAGCCGAGGTAAAGAGAACAAAGTTATCACAATGTGAACAAATAAAAACGTTCACAAAATAAAATATATATATATATTGCTTTTTATCTCCCAATTTGCTAGGGTAGCCTTTTCACTCTGGATCTCAGCTGGTGACATTGCTTTACATGTTGTCAGTGGGGAGTTAAGAATAGTAAATAACCAATTATCTCAGAAACAAACAAAAAAAAAAAAAATAGGGAAATCAAACCTTTTTTTTTCTATCTGCAGCACAATTTGTTTGTTGTTCCTTTATTTTGAAAGGACACCAATTCCCTCAGTGTTGCAGAAGAGATGATAAAAATACATTGCATAGAGTGGAACACTGTCAGAGGCTGCATTATTTATGCAAATGATTTTGAATGCAAATAAAAATGAATAAATGTAACAGCATTGAGTTCCAAAGACTCCAGGGAACCTGTACGTGCAGCTGACCTCACCTAATTGGTTAAGTCCGTTGACGGACTACAAGACCTCATAATATGGTCCTCACATTAGTCGGTTCAAAGTCTGTAGGACAGTGGAGAGTGGTGTCAAAAAAAAAAAAAAGGTAAGGAAGTAATGAACAGGGGAGCTACAATTTATGGAGTTCTGATTCTAGAGCGCGGCGTAACTGGATTTCCACTGTACATCACCTGTGAATGTCACTCTGCTACGCTAGCGCAGTGGAAACATCGTAATCTGAGTCGTCTAATTTTCAGTAACAGGCCACTTCAACAACACAGTTCATTTGAAGGGCTGGTTGTTTTCATTAATACATGTTACTGCTGTTGACTATTATTTTTCAAGTAAGAAATGTTGTTCATAGCTGTGTAATAAAATTCTGTATGGCTCTAGTGGGCCATACAGAATGACATGTCGGGCTTCATTTGGCCCCCGAGCCTTGAGTTTAACAAGGCTTATGCATGGAGCTCACAGAGAAGAGCAGGAGTTTCCAGAATGTCAGGGATCGTCAGGCTTGAACACGAATGCATCACAAAAATTGGGCTGGTTGTCGAGGAAGACGCAAGTCACAACCGCCAATAAACACCATAGAAGAAGTTCAACGTGCGGTAACGCGCTTTGTACATGAGTAAAATTAGCATAAACTGACCCTCATCATGGGAAATGCAAAAAGAATGCGACACATGCGGCTTATAGTCAGGTGCGGCTTATGTATGTACAAAATGTTCTTTCTTTTAAAAATATATATTGGGTGCGGCTTATAGTCCGGAAATTACGGTTATGTCCGTCCAGAGGAAATGTCTTCAACGGCGCTCAGGTGTGGATTAAAACAAAAGTCTTTTACAGCGGAAAAATGTCTTTATGTTTTCTGGTCAGCCTGATCCTGTCTTTTCACAACAGACTTTCAGAATTTCTTTAGAGGTTCTTGAAGTGTTCGGACCTTCTTGCGATGGTTGTCTTCAATAGGTACAACAGGACGTTCTCACAGCAAGAACAAGACTTCATGGCGGTTGGCAAAATAACCGCAAAACTCAGTAAGCCAAATATTAACACAAAAAATCTCCAAAAATATCTCTGCAATGAATTTCAACTTCTGAACCTCATGAAACAGTGTTAGCATGAACCCAACTTTAAGGTCATTCTTCAAATTAATTTACAAGTCTGTCAAACGATGACAAAGTGTAATGTGAGTAACATGGATGTTTATTTTTATCAGTTTAAGACAAAGTGCAAAATGAATCATAAATATTCAGATTAAATGAACATGAACAGGGAGATGGGAAGACATATAAAAGTCATTACTGAGTCCTAAGAAATACATTGAAAATTGTCTTGAAACTTGGAGAAGACATCGTGTCCAACAACATTCTACCATCCATAGTCTCTAACAATATTTACTGGACACTCGTCCTCTCAGTAAGTGCAGGATGTTTAACAGTTAATCATATTTCACTTTCATTAATTAGAATTAACTAACATTACCATTAAAATGACTAAGAGTCCAATGAACTGTCATATTAACATTAACAATATACATTAATATAACGCACTATTTTCCAGTTCCCCTCACTGTGACGGGAGGACAAATCCCAGCAGGAGTGTCTTCACACCTGTCTTCCCTTGTGACTAATGCAACCATGGTTTTATGAGTATGGAACCATGTCACAACACGTACTGTATGTTAAACTATAACTCTTTTGCTTCATAGAGTTGGTGAATTTCAGTTACTGCTCAGAAGCTGAATTGCTATTTCACAATACATCGACCAATCCAGGCTTCCAGAAAGGCATGCTGGGAGTTGTTATTTTACGCTCAAGGTGCGTTCGAAAAAACTTGCAGTGTGTCAAGGACAAAAGATGTGAATCTGTGTTAGGGATGTCCAATCAGATGGACATTTCACTCGATTTGGCGTCTGGCACACTTTGTCCCATCTCACGGACATATGCCGCCGTTTGGCCCAAAACTGTGGTAAACATCTCAGAACCCTATTTGAGATTCCAGTAAATTAGACAAAATCCAGGTGTGTGTTATCAGATTTTTGTTATTAGACAAAAATGTTCTTTTTGTGTTCTAATCCAGTCCAACTACCTCCATGTCCTCCCTCCCTACCTTGATCAATCTCCCCTTTGTCTCCTCCCTGGTAGCTCCATCTCTAGGATCTTTCTTCTACCAATGTATCCACTGTCCCTCCTCTGAACATGTCCAAACCATCTCAATCTGTCTTCTCTAGCTTTTTTTCTCCAAACCTTCATGTCTGTGTTGTCCCTCTAATCACCTCATTCCTGATCCTGTCCATCATTGTCTCTTATAGAGAATCTCAGCAGCTTTAACTCCTCCAGGTCCTGCCTCCTGTATGGGACTTTCATATTTTAGGTAAAGATAATTGTGAGACATTCTACTGTTTAATATAAATAAAAACAGTATATTATATTAAAGCAGCCCTTTAATGCGAATACTTTTGTACATTTGGAGTAGAGAGATATTTATTTGGATTAAAGTTTACTATCAGTCAAAGATCTGCTATGATGTAGAGCAGGGGTCGCCAAGGTCGCTTCAAGGGCACTGAGTAATGAAAGGACTACCACTTTGATCACACAATTCTACGTCAGAATTCTCATATTAGCGAACTCTGCTACTTTATGATTTTTACGATATTTTTTAAGCTTTTTATATTTTTTTATACTTTTTGTTTTTAATTTACATCACGGTAAATGCAATTCAAAAAGAATGGCAACAAAATGTAATAAAATTTTAGACTGTGATAGTTCGTGATTAGGTCTTTTTTTTTTAGAACTGGGCTGCGGGCGACTGACATGGTCACTGCGGGCGACGCGGTGCCTACGGGCACCGGGTTGGTGACCCCTGATGTAGAGAGACAGTGGTTCAGTTTATTGGAGAAAAAGCTTAGATGAAGAAGGGGCAGCTGAGACGCTGAGTGACCTGGATGGACAGGAATAGAAATGATCAGATGCTGATGTACCGTTCCTCTCTGATCATTCGAGAGCAGATGGTTTTGAAATGGAGTTTGTTGGTGAAACAGTAGAGGTGGCAGGAGCGAGGGAGGTAATAGCTGTGGTCAAAGCTTTTAAAAAAGAAGACAGAGTAAAATTAGGCTTTTGTGTTATTCAAATACTATAATCACTCCTCTTTTGTAGGAGATTTGTTACAAAAGCCAGTGTAAGAAGGGAAAATCATGACTGGAAAATCTTGGATGCAGCGAAAAAGAAATGGGAGATTTAAGAAAACAAGTATCAGAAAGTTCTGCAATATAGTGCAACTCTCAGGATTGGATAATGAAATCTTATGTTACCTTAATCTGCTGCTGCTGTTGTTCAGCCCAGTCTGGTTGAACCGCAGGTTATCCAGCATGGAGACACTTAACTCGATCATTAAATGTTTGAAAACGATTCACTCGCGCACAGGGTTCAGCGCTAACTCAATTCACACTTAAAGCTAACTTTTCTCTGCACCTCTAGCACCTGCATTGTTGTGCACTTTATTCCTTCACCTCCCATTGCACAGGCTGTGAGACATGACGAAACACTGGGTATTTGCCAGAGGGGAATTTAGTGAGGTAACAGTGTAGGAGAAGTATGAAATGATCTGTGAACACCTCTTTCTGCCTTGGTTTCCATCAACAACACAGTAGAGGTTGTTTTGGTTCAGCAGGGAAAATCCTTCATCCAATCAGCTACCGGGGCGGGAGACATTTGCATGCTTCAGCTTAACGCCGTGCGATGACGACAATGCTTTCACACAACACAGCTAATTAAAGCGGCCCACGATGCACCCTGCTCTCACTTGGATAGGACGGATTCCCTTCCCTGTTGTTATAATGATGATTTCCATCTCTTGTTCACTTGCGTGGAGAACACTCTAACACTTTGGAGAAGAGCGAGCTACACTGTCACTCATCAGTGATTCATTTTGTTCTCGGTTGAAATGAGATCACAGGTCTCCAAACTCCAAACTACTTATAGCTCTGCCACACCTTCTTTTTTTTTCTATCAACTCAGGCTATGTTGCTTTTTGCAGCTCTAACAGACTTGCAAAGCTGTGACAAAAAAAAGAAAAAAAAAAACCTCCCACTCATCTTTTTAAATAGATTTCCCCGCGTTGTGATGGGAGCGGCTGCAAATACCTGCATCATTTCCATATCTCATAAACAGCAGTGAACCAGCTGAGAGATAAGATGAATTATTATGCAGAATATCACCTGAATAAATGCTATCACATTACAATAACTACCTGCGGTGATGAGGCCAAATTTTTTTTTTATTATTTTGTCGCTCGAAAGAGAACGCCTAGTTGCTGGGTGAGTGCAGGTACTCACATTCATACAGAGTTCAATTTATTCATTGATAAGTTTAGAGACATTTCATTGTTTCCTTTTCATTGACCATAACTGATTGTAAAAAAACAAAAAAAAAGTCCTAAATATGACAAAATTATGTTTATTCTTAAGCAGGAAGGGTTTGTTTTCCCCTGTCCAAAAATGTCATTGACTATTCTCAATAATATAGAAGAGAATGGTTTTATTTCTCAAAGAAGATTCTCAGCAACCCAGGTTATAGTCAAAGTTGCTGCTCGGATCAGTTCCTGTAAAAAGTTTACTGTTAGAAAATTTCATTTCTTCGCTTTGGCCCAGTGGCAACGACTCTGTCATTGGTGTGAAACTCCAGGGTTCACCTCCTGGGCAAGATAAAAACCCAGTTACCATCTGCAGGAAGGTGTGGTGCAATGTGATTTGTGTGGCATTGGTGGAGAATACTACTCCCACGACTTGATAATGAATGAATACGTGAGATTTGAACCCATATGAATTGAAAAGTACCTTTAGCTAAAGGAGCTGTTGCCTTGATCTTCACATACACACTGATTTTTGGATCATCTCACCAATAAATGTTGGTTCAGAGAATATGTTCATTTGGAAGTCCCATCTCCTTCTGGTTGTCCGTTGCCAGGTTGCAGAGGCAGCTGGTGCCATCCGAATCATGTTGCACCACATTGTGAGCCTCCCTGTGGGTGGTGAGCCCACAAGATGTTACGAGGGTTGGGACGGTGCTAGGATTAGAGCACATCAGTGGCAACCCGGCAGCTGGTGGATTAGAACCTGAAGCCTGCAGACCCAAGTCCACTTCCTTAACCACAACGCCACCACTGCCGCCCATAGGTAACTTCCGACTCCAATTTTTGCTAGTTATATAAAGGTGGTGGAGCAGAGTCAATTGCCGTTTTCACACTGGCACTTAATTTGGTATTCGAAACGACGTGAAGCCAGTGTCGTTCCCCGTTTGCATTCACATTACAAACTAAAGCGCATTCGCTCCTCAACTAGTGCGTATGTAGAGTTCCTCAAAGAACACTTCCTGTTCTTTGAGGAACTTTTTATCTATTATTACTATTCCTTCAAAAGGAATAGTAATAAGTAATATGTGTATATATGTATATGTATATATATATATGTATATATGTATATATATGTGTATATGTGCATATATGTATATGTGTATGTGCATATATATGTGTATATGTGTATGTGCATATATATGTGTATATGTGTATGTATATATGTATATATATATATATGTATATATATATGTATGTTTATATCTTCAAAACCCAGACTAGTTGAAGGTTCCACGTAGATTCAAAGATCCCATTCAACAGCCTTCTTCAGCAGATGTTTCACTGTAGCTCTTGAAACAGAACATGTTTTCAGTCCGTGACTGGGCCTCAAAGGAAAATTCTGCTCTTTTTTTTTTTTTCCCCCATTCACACTCTTCTCTCACCTTGTGTCAGTGGTTTCTCCAACACAGCACTAACACAGAATCACCTCAGACGAGGTTTTGACATCAAACGGGCTTAAGGTGTGGAAATGTGGTTTCATCTTTCTAACATGTGACCTGTGGGATAACACAGCGCCTCAGCCTGTCATCTTTATGTATTTATGGTCTTTCACACGTCTCCTTGTTCTTTCTTTACCTTCAACTGTTGCTTCTTCCTTTTTTTTTTTTTTTTTTTTTACCCCATTTCCTATAACTAAGCCCCTTTCATCCCAGAACTCTCTGGAGATGGTTCTGTTAGTTAACAACATGTTGCAGCACAGGCTTCCACTGAGAGGTTTGTCCAGGAAGGAAGCAGCATAGCTTAAGCTCTGGACTGAATTTGTGAGAAATTTTAATCATTCCTATTGTTGACTTCCATAAACCTCAGTTAAATGATCTATTTCCATGGAATCTATTATAAACATTTCTTAACGGATTGGAGAGTTGCAACTAGCATAGTATGCAAAGATCTTTTCCTTTAAGCTTGGTCCTTCTCCATGTCCTCCCTTACTACATCCATCAATCTCCTCTTTGTCTCCTACCTGGTAGGAGTCATTCTTTTACTAATGTATCCACTGTCCCTCCTCTGAACATGTCCAAAGGAAAGCAAACTCCTTGTCATTGTCTCATTATGATTCACATCACACAACAAAATATAACCTCTGTGTTTAATCCATCACCAAAGTGAGTAGTGGTCATCATTGAGTGCCCAGGGAGCAGTGAGTGAGGGTGATGCCATGCTCAGTGGACCTCAGTGATAACTTGACAGTAGCAGGATTTGAACCAGCGACCTTGCGGACCCAAGTCTGCTTCCTTAACCACCAGGCCACCAACTTCGCCAAGCCATCTTCATCTGTTTTTTTTTAGCTTTTTCTCCAAACCTTTCTATGTGCGTTGTCCCTCCAATCTCCTCATTCCTGATCCTGTCCATCCTTGTCTCTCCTAAAGAGAATCTCAGCATCTTTGACTCCTCCACCTCCAGCTCGGCCTCCTCTCTTCTTCCTGCTCCTCATGTCTCTAATCCATTCAATTTGGCTTGTCTCACAACTGTCTTGTAAACATAGTATGGAAAGATGAAAGTGTCAAAAAACATAAATTACAGTACAGCGTCACAGGTTGTGTCTCAAAGACTGGGTTGCGGCTCCCTGGTTGGGTCGCAAACCTCCTTTAAACCCAAACTCAGACTTTTAAACACAAAAAACAACCAAAACTCATTCTGAATCTACAAAGTCCTGTACAATAACATCTTTATATATGCAATATATACTCATTTATATTTTGATTTCTTGTGCAATACTTAACACTTGTACCGTACTGTTTTAATGGCTTATTACGCTGTTTACTATGTACATCTATACATTTTTTTATACACTGCTGCACTTTAGCCTGGTCCACATGTAATCTCAAGTAATTGTACCTCATGGTTTATAAGCTTTTGTAGTGTATGCTGTGTACTCTGGTTGCCAAGCAACGACTTTTCGTTGCCAGACTTCACTGTAGTGTTTTCTGTGCAATGACAATAAAGGTAGTCTAAGTCTAAGTCTAAGTATTTGTGGCGTCTTTTTTTTTTTTTGTGCAATTTAAGAAATAAATGAGAAAATGAAAATGAGGCAACATGATGGCGTTGTCTAAATAATGGTGGATAAACTAGAGAGTCACTGGTTTATTTCTAAAGCATGATAAACTCATACACCTGTTGTCTAAGCCTTAGGAACCGAACCTTACATTGTAAAAGTATTTCTTCTCTTTACACTTCATCTCATGTGGAAGAAAAACACAGTCAGATCACAAAAAAAAAAAAAAAAGAATTCGGCTCTAGTATGACCTACTGGCTGCACAAAAAAAACTGTCATTTTCTCGAGCACATAATGAAAAAGGCAGGTGGATGCAGCTGCAGGTATCACTCCAGCCCACAGGGCTCACATCCAGCATCGTAATATATTGCAAGCATAGTCTCATTTTGTGGGAGATTTGTCATAATATCAAAATGGTCAGATGCCTTCCACCAGTCACCGGAGCTTTTCCTCGCCCACTGGGTCACCCTGTCAGACACAGGGAAATAAGCTCTCCGTCATACTCGGGTTCTCGCCGTGTTACGTTACAATCCGGGGATGGAGGACGGGAGGCGCTGGAGCTGAAACTAACCAAGGTAACTGATTCAATAGGCAGCTGCAGAAAAAGTGGTGTCTGTGTTTATAATACAGATCTGCTCAAATTAAAAAAAAAAAAAAAATGTCTAAAATTAAAAATGAAGAAAACACAGGAAATTATTAGTACAGTCTAATACCATTGCAGTTACAGTTATGAACTCCAATGTGAACTGGAATGGATTGCATTCGAGTTAAAAAATTTATTATTTATTCTGCTTTATTTCCATATCTAAGAAATTTTCTGTATCTGTGCATTTGTGCTTTGGCAAAGACGTGTCACCTTTGACGATATCGGGTAAAACCTCTGGTCTATTCAGGACACCTACGAATGGGAATTTATGTGGCTGACTCCAAACTTTTGCTTGTGACCCACTTATTATCCTACCACACCTGGTGTTGGAGTCTTTAGCTAACATATTTTCACACCACCTAACAAAGTTTCATGGTCCATAACTCATTAGTCTCATTAGTAGATTTTGTCCACTGTTGTACGGGATGTTTGGTTCTCAGACCTGACATGGAGAAATTCTTTAGAGACACTTTTCTACCAGGTCCAGTTCCTCTCGTAGAAACTTTTTTTTGCGAACGATAAAATGACAATGACGTATTTGTTCAGTTTGGCATGTGTGGAAACAAGTGACAACAAGGAACCCAGTGAGCATGACGAAAGACACTCGTTAAACAGAACAAGATTTATTTCACAAGAATTCGAAAGTTACTGAGGACATGGAGGGGGATTAGGGTAGGACTGAGCTGGCTTTGGCTGTAGCAGAGTTCCACCTGGGACAGGCTGAAGACTGAATCTGACACTGAATCGTTCAGCATCAAGTCTTCTTATCACGCTGATTGCTCCGAGACAAACTGCTGCTGCGTGGACCAGGGGCGTAGCCAGACCCCTTACAATGGGTGGGCCCTGAAAAAATTAGGGTGGGCCAACCCCAATGTATTATAGCCAAGTTTGATCAGTCCTCTCATTGGATTGGGTGGGCCTGACTGACAAGTGGGACAAGTGGGCCCAGGCCCACCCTGGCCCACCCGTGGCTACGCCTATGGTGTGGACCAATCAGTGTGCTCCTCTGGCAGCCTAACACAGTCATGGGCGGAGAAACAGAAAACCGGAACAGGCTAGGAAAAACTGAAACTAACAATGTTAACACCTACAGACAAGCTTTCAAGGGCCACTGTTTATATGTGTATATATACATATACACATACATATATATGTGTGTATGTACTATGAATAAATGTTTCAATTTAAGATTACGTTTCTTTTTTTGTCATTGTGACATCGTGATCCACTTCAAGCACCTGGGGAGCAGTGTGGGGACGGTGCTCAGAGCACTTCAGTGGTAGGGTGATTGGAACCCACGGGCCCTGCTGACCCAAGTCCCCTTCCTAAACCACTAGGCCACCAACTGCCCAGGTCCTGGACATGGTCCTGGATGCACTTCAAGGTTGCTATTATTTAGGCATTTGTAATCTGAGACCAAACACTAATGATTCCTGAGGAATTTGTGGGAAAAAAAATGCGGGTAGATTGAGAAACATTTTCTGGCTATCCCAGAATATTTGTGCGTAGTTTAGGTTTTTTTTTTTTTTCCACTCAACCAGCTACGTAAACTGATGTGGGCTTCCATAGGAATCCATTAGAGATCAACTGTTTTCAAATATGACTCTATTCTTCCCACTATTCATATCAGACATATATAGTTGCTCTATCTTCTGTCTGTCTTTCATTATACTTCCTCTGTATGTGGTGGTTATTTCATCATGTCATCACTTTAATGTTTTATTTAAGAAATAAGAGTTCAAACAGTGGGCGGGAGAAACAAAGGAAGATGCAGATCTCCACTGCAACCAATGTTTCTTTAATTGTTCTTTAAGTCCCTAAAAAAAAAAAAAGTATAAATAAAAAAAAAAGCCAGGCCAAGGTCCATCTTATTCACAGTGATAATTAAAAGTTCATTAAACGGCCATTATACGTGGCAGCAGAGCTTGATCAGCAAACAAGAAAAATAGACGGCAGGACACAGAGACAAATGAACGAAAGGACGCGGGAAATAGCTCATCTGATTTGTTTGCTGATCAATACGCTCACCTGCAACCCTTCTGGTAATAATCGTAAAATATATATATATATGACGCACTGTATTGATTTTAACCCCAGCAATTATGTAATGGAGGGAAAAAAAAATGCATTGGACCATCATGGATCTGCTGAAAAATAATGGATGAATCTGTTGGATCACTGAAGCCACGGCAACTTCTGTATCAATACAGGCAGAGAAATTACAATTTCTACAAAAAAGCAATTAACTGTTGTTGAAAAGCAATCAACATGCCACAGTTATCATCCAAAGACCAGTAGAATTCTGGGATTTTATTGGTTGTTAATTCCTGGAATTAGTTTTCCAATAAATAAATATTTTTTTTCAATACTATTTTGAGTAATTCCTCTATAAAATTAGATTAAATTAATACTTATTTAATTTATTGTTGGAAAAAATGAATTTTTTTTCACCTGCAAATAAAAAATGGAGAAAAACAAAAAAAACCTCAAATTTTATGGATGCAGCATAAAATGTTAAAAAAGATAAGAGGGCCTTCTATTCAGTCAAACATGAACACACAGACAATAACAGTACAACAAAAACAAAATTATTTATATTTGATACAATGAAAACAGGAATAAAAATCTGTGAGAAAAAAAAAAAAGAAAAAAGAAAAAACAAAGCCAACAGAGGTGGCCAGTTTTAAGGGCTTATCAGTCAAACCTTTGGAGGCCGTCATGGCAAAAGATCAGTTCCCTCCATGTTCCGTTCTATATTTGGGGCCAACAAGGAGCGACAGGTCATGTGACTTCAGAGACACAGTTTGTTCCACAGATGTGCAGAGGTCTGCCAAATAAAGTGGAGCCAGGTTGCGTTAAAGGGGGGAAATTCAGCAGTTGTTAACTGTGTTGTTCAAAGTCACTAAGTCACATCAGAAGACAAAACGAAACTGTTGCAAAGTTATTACTTTGTCCATCTTCATCCTCTGTTACCAGGTCGTAAAGGGTAGCGGTTTCCACAACTGCCACCCAAATCACACTGTTCCATACTGTGAGCCTTCCTGTGGGTGGTGACCGCATTGGAAGTTATGTAGGATGGGACAACGCCATGATTAGAGAATCTCTGTGGCAACCTGGCAACTGGTGGAATATTGTCCACTTACAAATGCAAAGTTGTCTTATTATTCTATGCCTTGTTGTTCCTCAATCCTGTGACACACCAATGCCAAGGAGATACATGTCCATGTTACTTTGCACTTGAATCAATAATTTGATTTTACAAGAGATAAGGTCGACGTAACGGGAAATCAGATTATATGCTGCAAACCTTTTTGTTTATTGTCTCGTACTATTTTCACAGACCGGTTGTTAAGTTGTGGAAGATAAATACCCCTTAATAAAATTGCATTCACAGTGTTCTGAAATATTTTCCTACCTATAAAATCTTCCTACCCGAAATAACTGTGCATGCACACAACCAGGATTTCTCAAGTGCACACAGCCTATAATTTTCTGCTACCAGACCGGTTCATAAGGTTAGAATCTTGTATCAATGACTCTCCAATACAAACAGTTTAAAGTTTGTGTCATTTTGAGTTTATTGTTGTTTTCTTCACTGAGAAAATATTTTTTCTAATCAAATATAGTTGCATTATTGATGATGGAATCCTAGCCATTCTATTGGTCAGTTCCTTTGTTTATATGGGTATGGATCAAGTGGAAGTAATAGCCAGATGAGGCCAAAAGGAAACATTATTTCTGTAACCCGGCACCAATTCAACCACGGACAGGTACCGGTCCCCGGCCCAATGGTTGGGGACCACTGCAAGCAACTTTTTTTAACTCAGCTACGCTAGCACTATCATGCTAATCAAGGTCAGAGCCATAAGAACAGCAAGGGAGCCCGACATACTCTTAGGAGCAAAAATACGGAAAAAAAATATCCCCTTTCAAAAACAAAAAAAACAAAACAAAAAAAAAAAGCAGCAACTAAAGGATCTAGCCCTATCCTATAAATGTCTTGAAAGCAGTGACACGATAACATCATACCCTAGGGACATCCTCAGATAGAAGCTAATCTTGGAGAAAAAAAAGATGGAATGTAATAAGAGATAATGTATTTTAAAGCATAGCAGTCTGTCTTTTATCATTTTTTTTTTTTTTTCAATTTTGACAAAAGCTCTAATGGAATACTCCTGGATAGCATCTTTTGGAAGTCAACATAGTCCAAGCGTCTTTTACTACTTCAGAAAAAAATGCCCTGAACGTCTGAGAAATGTCTGGAAATACTGTAACTACCTTGGACACCTGTCAAATAAGAACCAGGGTTTGTGGTAGACTGTTTAATCTTTCTTAACCTGTCTCCACTTGGGTTTTTGGATGGACATAAGACTGAAAGTGTCACTGATCTGACGGACATGGTCTGGTTTTTTTATTCTCAAAAAAAGCGGACTGACATAACTCACTCCATTCCTGGTACAGAGCTACATGGACATGTTGGCAGAAACCAGGGACAAACTAGACGAGACTACTTCACAGTACAAACTCAGAAAGAAGCACAACACAACACAACACACAGACTTTACCCAACAACGAACATCATTCAGACCACACACAAGACAATGCCTAACAATGATCCGAGACGAACCGAGTGCAGGAGGAAGTATGTATGCGCAGGACACCAGGTGAGACAAGTAAGGACACAGAGACAGGTGAGTGTGATCACACTCACTGACCCAGACAGCACACAGCAGGAACAGGGACAGACAGAAGTTAGAGAAAGAATCTTGGAGACAAAATTACAGCTTTAGCACACTTCAAGCAGGCTAGACCAGTGAAAACAAAGACAATCACCTGTGATTGACATCAGGTCCTTGGTCTCAATCACATTGTATTAGACAATCTTCACACTTAATGCAATATAATTTGACAGAACATCGCAATCGTGAAGGGGTTTGTCCATTATTTTCACTCTGCAAAATCATTGCGCAGGGATCTTCTCAGCAGGCCGACGGCACTCAGGCATTTTTTTCTGACAGCTCTGTTCTGGATTAAATACTAAATCAGGTAAAATGACTGTGACTATTAAGACCGATGACTATGTGAAGACTGAGAATCACATCTTTGTCCTGGAAACGTTCGTAGAGGTTGTGCAGTTCGTGGAAAGAAGAAAGCCCAACAAGTGGGACAAGTGTTGACAGAAAGGAACCAGAACATCCACCAATCCAACCATCTCCATCTGCCTGTCCTATACTGGTTAGTGGGATGGGGATGAATCCCTACTTTCCCCTCTCTCCTTAACCAGGAATCAATCTATACCCAGTAGGTGAATCATGCACCAGCCAGGGTCGATGGCTAAACACCACAAGTTGCCAAGTGCCTGGAGTGGTTGCTTGGTGGTTAAAGAAACAGACATCAGTCCAGAAGGTTTTTGGTTCGAATCCACTTACTGCCAGGTTGCCACTCAGTATGACCTGGCACCACATATTGTGGCGACGTTTTTTTTTATTTACTTGAGTTAAGCTGGTTCTTGAGTTAGGAACCACCATGGATACAGTGCCAACAATCATAACTATGGCCTGGGGGCCAGATGCGCTTTTTTTCTTGTCCAATTTTATTTATTTTTTTTTAGGATTATTTTACCTCTGCCTTTTGTGTGAATGAAAAGGGTAACAATGGAATTGGTAAAATTACAAGGAGCAGAGGTGGAGAAGATGGAGGAGTTGAGATACTTAGGCTCAACGGTTCAGAGCAGTGGAGACTGTGGAAGAGAGGAGAAGAATAGAGTGGAGTCAGGATGGAACAACTGGAGAAAAGAGTCAGCAGTGATCTGTGATAGAAGAGAGACAGCTAAGGTGAAGGGAAAGGTTTACAGGACAGTTGTGAGACCAGCCATGATGTATGGATTAGAGACACTAGGAATAGGTAGAAGACAGGAGACAGAGCTGGAGGTGGAGGAGTTAAAGATGCTGAGGTTCTCTTTAGGAGAGACAAGGATGGACAGGATCAGGAACAAAGTAATCAGAGGGACAACACAGACAGGAAGGTTTGGAGAAAAAGCTAGAGAAGCCAGATTATGATGGTTTGGACATGTCCAGAGGAGGGACGGTGGTTATATTGGGAGAACAATGCTAGACATGGAGCTACCAGGTAAGAGAAGAAGAGGAAGGCCAAAGAGGAGATTTATGGATGCGGTGAGGGAGGACATGGAGGTTGTTGGAGTTGGAGTGGAGGACACAGAGGACAGGGTGAGATGTAAGTTGTTGACTCGCTGTGGCAACCCCTGAAAAATGGGATAAGGAAAGGAGAAGATAAGATATATATATATATATATATTTGTTTAGAGGAGGCACATTGGTTGTATTGGTAAAGGAAGAAGCTTAAGATGGAGCTACCAGGTAGGAAACGAAGAGGAAGGCCAAAGAGGAGATTTATGGATGCGGTGAGGGAGGACATGGAGGTGGTTGGACTTAGAGTTGAGGACACAGAGGGCAGGGTGAGATGGAAATTGTTGACTCACTGTGGCAACCCCTGAGAAAGGTTTGAAGAAAAAGCTAGTGAAGTCAGATTATGATGGTTTAGACATGTCCAGAGGAGGGACAGTGCTTATATTGGGAGAAGAATGCTAGACATGGAGCTACCAGGTAAGAGACGAAGAGGAGATTTATGGATGCGATGAGGGAGGACATGGAGGTGGTTGGAGTTGGAGTGGAGGACGCGGAGGACAGGGTGAGATGGAAGTTGTTGACTCGCTATGGCAACCCCTGAAAAACGGGATAAGCCCAAAGAAGAAGAAGAAGAAGAAGAAGAAGAAGATACTTCTGCCTTTCCCCTGCAATGCCTGCAGTTCCCCAGTAGATGACATCAGAAAGGCTATAAGAAATTAAGCATTTTAGGTTTAGGCAAGTCAAAAATTTTGCCCACCTCTGGTCTAACCAACCTGCTAGTTGACTGTTCTATAGTGTAGCTGTTAGCATGCCTCCCTCCATAATAATAGCAGAGAGTCCTGGGTTTGATTCCCGGAGGAACCATAAGATTGGCACTTGTGCAGCCTGTTAACAACAGTTATAACAACTGCTGCTTTTAACACAATAATTTCTCAAAAGTTGGGATCATTATCACTTTCTATTTCTTTTCTTTCTTCAACCAGCACCACTCATTAGCTGCACGTATGCTCAGGAACATGTAGCTTAAGGGCACGTATCGTACGAGACATTGCTGGAATGAAGCATGTTGAGTGCAAACACGCTGAAAAACTAGTTCTAATCAGCTCTAAAGGTTGCATTCCAGTGCGACCCCGGTGCAGTAATTATGAGAATTAAACAGCGTTGTGCACAGAAGCCTATCTGCCGGTGACAGGTGCTCAGATAATACTGTGACTCCACAAAGAAGCACCACATCCAGATCCTTTTTTTAGGGTCTTATCTGTTGTAATGGAGCAGAATAAACCACTTTTTTTTTTTTTTTTTCCTGGTGACATTGCAACCTTTTTCATTACAATTTTTGCCTGTCTGGGCTTGAGGAAGTGAAGGAGGTCAGTGAGAGTGCACTCAGCCAGTGGCAAGGCTACAAAAGCTTCACACAGAGGCTAATTCACAGCACAGGCCTCCACCATCAAAGTGCTCAGTTGAGGATTTAATTGAGAGCGGCTAAGCTCCCGACTGGGAATTCAACGGCACGGCCAGCTGACACCGGCAAATCACGCACTTCTTCTTCATAAACCAAACTCTTCCATTTTTTTTTCTTTTTTCCTTTTTGCTGATCTTCACAAAAAGCTGTGGCGAGATGTACAATTACATTATTCTCTCTCATCGCAAAAAGGTAATTGCTCCCCTCAGATCGCCACTCCGACCAAGTCACTGCTGCTCAGTCTCGAACACAAAGGGAACTGTGTTATTTAACAGTGTTCTTGAGTTGTTGCCTCTGGTGAAATGAAAGTCACTGTTCAAAAAGAAACACCGGGTATCCTGGATTATTGTACTTAAATTTTTAAGGAACTGAAAAACTGTAATTTAATTACAGAAAACATGAGTTACACGTATTCCTGCAACAATGAAGTCTGGTTTTGGGAATTAGAAGAGAAAAAAAAAACTTTATTTTACTTCATAAATAAGTAAAGCTGCAACCATTTTTGGTAGTATTTAGGTCTGGAATCCACCAGCTCCCAGATCTGGCAACCCACATAACTTCTATTGGTTCTCAGACCTGGTAGCAGATACAATGATAAAAATGAATGGATGGAGGAATGGAAGGAGGGGGAGACAAACAAACCTCTGCATTATACCCATCTCCAAAGTCAACACTCAGCAGCTTTGAGCACCCAGGGGGCAGTGAGTGGGCTCAGTGCCTTGCTCAGAGAACCTCACCTTGCAGCTGGTGGAGTCCAACCTGAAAACCCTAAAGACCCAAGGCTGAATCTTAAACACTAAGCCACCACCGCCTCAGGTAGAATTTTCTGTATGGAATTTTTTATGTTCATAATGTCAGTTTTCTGTCAAAGTAAACATCCATGGACAGCACTGGGTGAAATACTCAATTTTACAGTGAGCCAAAATTTTAAAAATTGGTGCAAAACTTAATATTAAATAGAATATTGACGGCAATTGTTCATTTTCCCTATTCTCCAAATATGGAATGTTTATTCATTTATCTAATTAGGACAGTGCATATTCATCAACATGTCAGTGGGAGCAACAATGGAAATATGACGGGGTTAGCGCAATAGCTAATTTTCATCCATTGTCCTAAGGCAGGTAAACAAGAAACAAATGGGTACATGAATCACAGGATATCAGCAGAGCAGACATTGACTGGGACGTAACGCCAAAGTGGACATAAATCACAAGACATTACACTTTCAACAGGATGTAATAACCAAAATACACATGGGTCACGAGACATTACGTTCAGGCTACAGACATTTTAGTTAAGATACGTCTCTGGACTTGGAAAAAGGTGAAGAATCTAACTATGAGGGCATGACTGGTTACTTTTCAACCATTGTTTCAGTGATTTTTTTTTTTTTAAAGATATATAGGTGTCACAGTTTCTGACCTGCGCTCGTAGACTGTCTCTGATGGACCCCACCATATGGCCAAATTTGGTCCTGCGCCTTTGTACACTGCAGTCCCCTCAGGTCAACACACTGTAAACACTTTTTTACGGAAACAAACATTTTCTCAGGTCTCAGGGGCAGCAGTCTCCACAACTGCCACCCAAATTATAGTAGACAGCATTGTCTACCATCTGGCCGGTCCAACACAGATCTCATCTGCAGTCGCACCAACCAATCCCAAACACCAAATCAGGCATGTTCTCCTTATACAGACGCATAAGACATTTTTCGTCAGACCTCTGATCGCGCTACATCGAATAGGCAACATCTTGCGTCTGTTATCTAGGCACCATGTGTATCTCACATGCTGCGTGTGCTAATCTTTCTACAATAACACTAAACATCAACACTTGGACACGTCTGTTAATAATACCCACTTCCCCACAACAAAATCAAACACTGTTAGCCTTTCTGAGTGTGGTGAGACCAATGGAGATGATCTGGGTCTGGACAGTGCTGTACTCAACTTGTTTATAGTGCCAGATCATAACAACTGTTATCTCAAGGCACTTTACAAACAAGCATGCATGAAAACAAGAATAAAAAAGAATATATATAGAGATAGCCCCTGCCCTTATAGACCCTCACACCGGTTGAGGAACAACTCCCAAAAACCCAGAAAGGAAAAAAAAAAGGAAGAAACCTCTGGGTGATCAACAGTGGAGGGGATCCTCACCCAGGACGGACAGGCGGGCTAACTAAACATTAGCAAGTAAAAACTAAAATTTCTTTTAAGTCTACAAGAAAAAGAAAGGGCACTTTTAAGTCCATTCATGGTCCAATCAAATTCATATGCTCCATAAGGCGAGGGGTCCAGGGTCCAGATCAGACAGTAGGGTCATAGGGGAGTTGGGTCAAAAATGTGCAGGCAGAGTCCTGTGTCAGGCCCAGGGCAATGGGATTCTAGGGAAAGAATAGAGACTCCGGGGACACAAGGTCCCCGGCAAGGGGTGTTAAGTCTACCACAAATAATAGATGGTAGAATAGAAAAATTTTCATCTCAGAGCACCTTAGTGCCAACTTGGTAGCTGGAACCTGAGACCTAATGGACCCTAGCCAACTTCCTAAATACCCTTTCCAATTTTTAATGTTTTTTTTTTTTTTTTTCACAGGCCAAGAAAGGACTAATACTACAAATACAACAACTCCTGCCTGTATATAGGGTGTAATATACCGGCAGGCCAACACTAATACATATTTAATGTGATTTCATGGGCCAAATATAATTACACGGCGGGCCAGAAATTGACACATGTGCCATACGGGTTTTATTCCAAATTAACCAAGGGAGTTTGAATGCATGTGTTTCTATATGCAGTAAGGTTGTGGAAAAGACTAAAGGTGTCTAGGCTGGAGAGGCAAACTATGGCCCGAGGGCAGGATCTGGCCCTGAATCTCTGCCTTCCAAACTGGTCCAATTTATATTAACATAACACTACGAAGGATATCAGCTAAAAGGGTGTTTAGTCTTCATATGCATGACTTTTACGTCTCATTTTTCATAGTTTACATCAACGTTCCATCTTCTTGGTCCTGACCCAACCTCCTTGTCAAATTGGAGGAACCATTGTGGCTCAAAAGTCACAGTTTTACTCCTGATGGATGGACATGAATCATCCTCTTCTCAGTTACTTGGTCTCAGGGGCAGCATTCTTCACAACTGCCACCCAAATCACACTTCTCCCTATTGTTAGCCTTCCTGTGGGTGGTGAACCCACTAAGATTTCTGTGAGTCGGGGTAGTGCTTAGCTTAAAGCACCTCAGGGGCAAACTGGTAGATCACTGCGGCCTACAGCTACACCTGTAATCACTTATTGAATTTTCTGTAATGTCGTGCCATTTTACAAGGATTAGACGCACGCCTAAAAGTTATTGCATTGCCAAGGGGAGCATTGACGGAAACGTCAATTTGTCAATGCATTGATGTGAGCGGTAGACGTCAACTTTCCCAAGGATGTTGACTGCTTTCAACACTCACTCTACCTGTGACTGGCTGAGGTTGAAATTATAACCTTGACCAAACCAGACGATGTGATAAAGTTGCAATAAATTGACAGTCGAGAAATATTGAATGCAATCTAAAGGAAACAGTGAAGAATAAAAAAAAAAAAAAGGATAGAATGACTGATAACAAATGCTACGACTGTAACATATGCAGAACAGCGTGTTCATAGTTGGATAGCCTTATTTGTTATGCATCCAATGACACAGCTATATATGTATTGTATAACAGATACAGATAGATAGATATAACTTTATTAATACCTCAAGTGTCCTTCAGAATTAAGGCTCCAGCCACAGCGCAGCGCCAAACAAAAGACAAATACAACAAAAATACACTGGTGTAATTAGTGTTATTATTGTAATAGAATAATTAGTAGTGTGACGTTGTTGACTAATTGCAATCTCAATTATTATATATATATTTACATATACATATGTATGCATATAAACCCATATATACACACAAATAGGCACATATAGCATGTCCATACAGTATATTGTTTATTCAAATACAAATAAAAACTCTCTTTCTCTCTCTCTCTCTCTCTATATATATATAGATATATATATTCATATATATATACTATATACTATATATATATATACTATAAACTATATATATATTCATATATATATAGTACATGTAAACGTGTGGAGTTTCTGAAAGTGTAGCTGAAATGCTTTTTACTCTTATACTGCAGCTGTTTCTATCTGTGCCCATTTATATTGACTATTGTTGTGAGGCTGAATGAGCCCAGTTTATAATGTTAATCAATGTTTTTGGAAAGTTCTTCTGTCCAACACTAGACATTTCTTGTTTACATCATATGTTGCACAAAGAATCATAGGACTGTTTCAGACAAAATGGTAAAAAAAAATAAATGTGTCATTTTTTCAATTTATATTGAAGTATTGTGTTTATGTTGTACACAATTATTTATAGAATGCATTCAGTCTGGTATCACACTAATTCAGGGGAAATCACCTTCATATGTTGGTATCGGTATCAGTTCATATTGGTATTGGTTCATATCGGTATCGAGAATGAAGTGTCTGGACAATATCGGTATCGGTGAATGCTAATATCTGACATCCCTAATATATATACACGTCAGTCACATATACTTAGAGTAGAGTATATGCTATAATATACAGTGTATATGGAAATATTATAGTATAATGGAGTGAACTACTACTACTGTTACTAAGTAGTAACAATGTGAGGCTTTGAGAAGACGTCAGATAACGGAAAAAGTTATCAACTCAAAGACTTCCTCGAGAGCAAAATAAAACATTTATGGTTCTGAAACATTATAGATTGTGTCCAACTGTGTCCAGATTGCGGCTTTGAAGATAAACAGTGGACCCACCCCACGCCGTCCATCACACATACCCTCTTTATTAACAGCATTTCCACTCCTTCTAGACGTTCAGCAGGCAGAAATTCATCAAAATGTCTCACAGCATAAAGAGCGCCGCATGTGTAAACACTGTCGATAAGGCCTGACCTGAGAAAAATGCCACCAATCAGAGGACACCAGCTGTGCCTGCGGTGCATGCATACACATTAAAGTCAATGAGCTCATTATAAACAAGCATTGAGCACGGAGCTCTCATACCGCGGCGAGTACTTATGGAGATGAAGAGAAAGCCGCCATGTCTTCACGAAGTGACCTTCCTCCTCCCGTCAGTGTTCTCATTACATCCTGTCATATATATATATTTTTTTACCTTAAACATCTAAGGTGCATGTGCAAATCAAATTGTTAGTGTTTTCCTCTGGGTGTTTCAGATAAAATGAAGGCGAAAAAGAAAAAAACAGCAGGACATGAAATGTCATTTATTTCCCCACTATCACATGGAAGCTATAATGAAGGGCAGAGTTTTTTTTAAACAAACAACGCAAATGCGGAATGGAGTGAATGAAACACATTCTAATGTACTGTTAGAAAGCGTTGTCTACAAATAAGCAGACCAGGACACACTTCTGTGTCTCGGGGATATATTGTATAAAAGTTCCTGTCCACGGCAGGTCCAACACAAATCAACTCATCAGCAGTCTCACCAACAAATCCCAAATACTGATACAGGCCTGTTCTTCTTATACAGGTATTGGACATTCTCAGACATATCACATGACATTCAAGACATTCATCAGACCTCTGACCTGTAGAATGTTTTGCTCCTTTGCTTTGACATTGACATGGATACATCTTGTTACTGTTATCTAGGCCCCAGTTTACGTTGTGTCTTAATCGGTCTTGAGAAGGCATCTTGCGTCTGTTAACCAGTTGCCAATCTCTGTTGTCTCACATACCTGCACATGAATGTCGTCCAACACTTTGTCTGTTCATAATACACAATTCTCCACCACACAGTCTCCACAACTTCCACCTGAATCACACTCCACCAGTGTGGATGACGAGCCCACTGTAAGCCAACCGTCCTTACTTGGATGCGATCATGCCCAAAATGTGAACCCCAAATGTTCATACCAAGGACAGAGACAGAGAAGTGAAGGTTGGTGGCGACAAAACAGCAGATATGGACGTAACTGTCCTGTAACTTCCTTATTGTGCTGCATGCATGACGGTATGTCATATGGCGTTGTTTTACTGGGTGATGTAGCCATTCATTTAACAAAGATTATTTTAAGAAGATGTTCCTTCGGGGCAGTGGTGGCCTAGTGGTAAAGGAAGCGGACTTGGGTCCGCAAGGTCCTCGGTTTGAATCCCCCTTCCGCCAAGTTACTGCTGAGCTGCACTGAGCATGGTATCATCCCCACGGGCACACATTAACTGCCCACTGCTCACTTTGATGGTGGGTTAATGGCAGAGACCAAATTTCAGGTACTATATGTATGTCATAACATAGCTAAACGCTACAAAATTGGTGATTCTCATACATCAAAATTAGAGAATATCTGTTTTTGTCTTCATCCATTACCTGGTCAATGGGCATTAATCTCCATGACCACCACCCAAATCACACTGCACCAGCCCAAGAACCATCCAAGAACGGTACAAACCATTTTAATCCAGATTTCATCTTGTCCAGGAGAACCCTGTCGTTCCTCACCAATGGCGAGACATTGTCTCTATGGAAGAGAATGTAATTGTGGGAATTCAGAGAGTTGTGTTGCTCAGACTCTACTCCAGGAAGACCAGATGTTTGACTTGATGCTGTAGGTGCAACAAAATCTATCTGTAGTCAAGACAGTGTCAGCTGATGGACCCGAAGGAAGTTCTTCATTCTTTCATTCCTCTTCACTCTCTTCTCCATTTCCAGGTCTCAGGGGCAGCAGTTTCCACGACTGCCACCCAAATCACACTGCTCCACACAGTGAACCCTCCTGTGGGTAATGAGCCCAGAGGAAGACACGATAGCCGGGACAGACCCAGCTATAAGCACCTTAATGGGAACCTGGCAGTTGGTGGATTCGGACCTGATGTCTTGCGAACCCAAGTCTGCTTCCTAAACCACTAGGCGCCACTGCCGCACAACAACAACAACAACAACCTGAAACACTATGAACTGAAGATATGGTAAGACAAGAACTGGATGTTTAAAAAAAAAAAAAAAAATACTGTAGTACAATCATTTTTAACCTCATAAAACATCACAAAATGAGTTAAAAAAAAGAAAAAAAAATATTAAAATAAATAATTGGTGCAGATATTAGAGTGGTCTGAAGTCGTGGGCTTCTTTACTGACATTTTAGTCAAATGTATCACTGTCACCATCACAGTGACTAACTCTGTAAAGTTTTTCCTTTTCCTTTCACACCAACATCCTTTTGTTAGAAGAGTTGACACACTCTCTGTAAAAATACGTATGCAAATCAGTCATTTTTATTGAACAGACAAGAAGAGTGTTTGGCAGCCATGAATAGATTTCCACATTTGTGCCTGCAACTCAGGGTTGGCGTTGGAAACAGTTTCTGGAAGGGTCTTTAATTATATTTCCGGTAAATGGAGGTGCACAAGGCTCGGTCTTGGTAAGAAGAACTGGCCCAGGTTCTAATATTCTGCTGATACACTCGTCAAGTCGTAAGGTATTCCCCACTGCAGCGGAAGACATGAAAAGAATAAGCAGTGTGTGCATTCATTAAACTGAAACAAAATGTACTCCAGGGAAAGGTTGATGCAAAGTGTTTTTGTTTAGCAAGAAAAAAAAAAACAAAACAAAACACAGTGAGTATATTAAAACCAGAAACACAAGCGTCAGAGCTCTGTGGAATCTAACTCTAAACCACTCCACATATGCGGTACCTGGATTTGGAGACCTCACTCAGGGTGATCCATAATGGCTGAGACGGGGCATCACTAATCAGCTCCTCCAAGAAAAAAAAAAAAAAATAATGTGACAAACAAAGCTGGGATCGGAAAGAGCGAGTTAGGCTCCATCATTAATCACGGCATCGGACACTAAACAGGCTAGGCCTTATTAAAGCCCGTGTGGTTTTTAGCGTAGCTATAAATTATGTGACCAAAATACGCTAGTAGGTCAACTCCCCACCCCCGAGTCACCAACCTCGATCCCTGAGGTGGAAGAGAAAACTTTTGTTAATGTCGTGAAATTTCAAAGTCGAGAATTTCCCAGCTCCGTCACGGCGGTAATGTTCCGTGACAGTGTATCAGCGGTCATTACATCTGTAATGGCATTTTTATGTGCAATATTTTCCTTTTTCCTGCTGGTTTTTAAGCCTTGTAGAACAAGTCACATGTGACGTGACGCAGCAGGTGGGACGCCGTCGCCGTGTGTGTGTGTGTGTGGGCCGATGTGTAATAAGTGAATGTTTAATCATCCTAGTTTGTGTGTCAGGGGTTCGTACGTGGACGGCTAATTGAATGGTAAATGAGGTGTTGTTGCATTGTGAACATTGTCCTCGGGGGAAGGGAACAGGACGTGTGTGTGGACAGGAGACGTGTTGGAGGAAGCTTGTTTTCCCTCGCTGGTTTTCTTACGGGATGTAACTAAGATGTGATGCTGCTTGGTTTTCACTGTCAGGACTCAACTGATGTCCATAGGAACATTAGTCTCTCACCTAACTAACCCACTTACACTAACACAGTTGAAAATTAATATCGGACATATAATCATTGTCAATTAATCCCTAGTTGGCAATTTTTTAATGATATGCATTGGGATCATGTCATAAAACATGTTAGGAAGTTAGTAATTTGTAGATGTACCTGTAGATCAGGTGTGCCCGATAGGTAGATCGGGTTCTACCAATAGATTTCCAAAGGAGTGTTGGTACAATTTGAGCAATAACATAAAAAAAAAATAATAACAATAGTGGTTAAAACTAGAAATGTAGTTGTATTTCAAGATGCTAATCACTGGGCTAAAGTGAAAATCATTTAGGTATAAGACAGACCTGGGCAAACTAAGGCCCGGGGGGCGGATGCGGCCTGTTTGGTGCCAGATTTGTCCAAATTGTACTTTTAATTTATATTATCTTTATCCTTCTACATTTTTCCTGCAAAGCCAGCATTCCCCCAATAGATAGTTGAAAGTACTTAAATACTTTACTCATCATTTACCCTAGTAGACGGAAATACTCAAGCTTCCTGATCCTGACCTGTGACCCAAATTTCAATAATATATATATATATATATATATATATATATACATACATACATATATGTGTGGACACCTCTGCTGTAGATCAAGAAGACAAAGACCATGGAGCTGTCTGATTTTCTTACAAAAATAGTATAGTACTATATAGTAGTACTAAATAGTAGTACTATTATTTAATATTTCTCTTTTGGCCAGCGGGGGGTGACATAGGAAATCAGATTTGGGGCTCAAGGGTGTCAGGTTCAAATCCACCATCTACCAGGTGCTCCTTGCATAGCACCATCCCAACAATGTTGCCTCACCTCCCACACTAAGGCACACTGTAAGGCACACAGTGGGATTTGGGTAGAAGTCGTGGAGACTAATAATCATGTTGGTGAAGGTGACGATGTAAGTCAAAGATGTATCCTGTTGAAGTGGGGTGTAGAGATTCTCCATCATTATCTCTGGATAGGCTCTGCAACCAATTAGAAATGAATCTCAGCCAAGAGAAGCAGCCAATGGTTATGGATCAAGAGAAGGTATCCATACTGGGATCACCAATCATGACACACCTACATCCACACCCTAAGCTCCTATATGAGACTACAGGTAAGTAAACAGTGTATCTGGGTAAACTGCAGGATTGATTCAGGGGGAGATTATGTCCCTGACAAAGACAAAAGACTTGATTGGGGTTAGGACACAAGCACAGGCTTGATCGCCCTAAAAAAAAAATCTAGACTTTATGGCAACCCCATATATTACCATTCCATCCCATGTTTATGAATCTGGAATAATATAGAGACACTTTAAAAAAAATAAATAAAAATCCTGTTTTGACATCACGATCCGGAGAATATTGTACATTAAAACTGATCTCCAAACAATGCAAAACAGTGTGTTTGACTTTAGATACGGTAAGTTAGTAGTTAAGATCCATTTAAAGAAAATAAATACATTCGTAAAAAAAATCAGGTGTTATCTGTTGTCTGCAGTATAAATGTCCAGGTTTTGGACACTGTCGGAGCCTTTGATCCAGTTAGCTAACAGAGCTCTATCAGCCTTGATAATGATGACTGAGAATCTTCATACAAATGTATAAAATGTAACAGAATGACAACTGTGTCAGGTCTGTCTGTCTCCTCCTCCTGTTGTCTGGTCATCAGTGTGATCACACTCACCTGTGTCTCTGTCAATTAGTCTCACTTTGGTCATCTGGTGCCCTGAGTATATATACCCCTGTCCCTCGCTCGGTCTTGTTGGATCATTGTTTGTTGTCCTTGTCACCTGGTTGTGTCTGGTCCTCTCTCCAGCCTGCTTTCTTGTTCACATTTTGGTCTTGTTTAGCCTTTGTCTCTGTACCTCTTAGTTTTGGTCCATTCCTGCACGGTTTTTAGCCACTAACTTTTTGGTTTTATTAGTTTTACTTTATTAATAAAACACCAATGATCACCACTGAAAAAAAAAAAAAAAAAAACAAGTGCTGCCAGTTTTTGCATTTGGGTCCTCACTACTTCCTGCCTCCTACACCACAAATTCTGACAATCTGTGTATATTAGAGTTGTATTTATAAGTCTGTGCAGGACTTAATGAGGAAAGGAAGGAAGGACGGAAAGTAAAACTCCTTGTCATTGTCATACACTCCACTGCTCAACAGAATGTGATTTCTGCATCACGTTAAGTGGTAACCTGGCAGCTAGTGGATTCGAACCTGGAACCTTAAGCCCGGCACACAAGGGGAGGATTCGACTCGCGGCGATTGCTCGGCAACAGATTCTTGTAGTGTGCGCGTAAATTTACGTGAGCCATTTGTCAGTCGAGGCCGTGAGCAAAATATCGATCGTGCTCGATTTCGCACGGTGCGAGTGAACAAAGTCTCATTGTGTGCGGGCTACGTGAGCATCTTTCTTGCTACAAATGATTTGTGCGCATGCGTTACAATGATGACACAAGATGGCAACCAGCAGCGACTTGTTGAATGAAACAATATTAGAAGACAAATTCGTGGATCTTTGGCAAGACAACCCTCGTCTGAATAATATTCAACAACAACAGTAAAAGTACGTCTTCGTCTTCGGAGTCCGCGGTTTTAACTTATCACATGACCTGGGAAATCAGCTGACTTACTAGTGAGACATGAGCAGAATTCTCATCGTGTGCGGATGTACTATCAGCCCGCATGGATGGCGCTGAGCAATCGGCGCGCGCCGAATCTTCACCGTGTGCGCCGGGCTTAACGGACCCGAATCCAGTTCCTTAACCACTAGGCCACCACTGCCCCAGTTTGTGTGGGAACAAATCTAAATTACAGTGTAAGAGTGTATTAATTACCGTACGTTGATTAGAATAGTGGACATCTCACTTTGTGTGAGGACCAGACAGTGTCCAGTTGAATTGAGAGTCGCTTTCTGTGTTTTCCGTGGCCTAGCTGTTTACAGACACATGCAGAATAAACAACACTGACCACATACACAGACCAAGCATGAATCATATGATAGAAACAAAACAATAATTCAAATCTATGCTGTGTACTTCTTTTCCTTTCAGCTCGGTGACATTTTCAGTGGTTGCCACAGCGAGTTAACATTTTTTTCATCTTCCCCTGTTCTCTGTATCCTCAACTCTAACTCCAACTACCTCCATGTCCTCCCTCACTGCATCCATCAATCTCCTCTTTGTCTCCTACCTGGTAGCTCCATCTCTAGGATCATTCTTCTACCAATGTATCCACTGTCCCTCCTCTGAACATGTCCAAACCATCTCAATCTTCCTGTCTGTGTTGTCCCTCTTATCACCTCATTCCTGATCCTGTCCATCCTTGTCACCTATGAAGAAAATAAATCTGTGCTGTATTCACAAAATGAAAACATCAGAAGACTGCAGCACAGGAGTTTTCTACCACGACTGCTGTAAATTCATTCTATTCTGAAGCAATATTACTTCTGTAGGAATGCAAAGATATTGCTTGTAAAATAAGAAGGTACTTCTCTAAATGTCAAGTATGGTTTTCAATGTGTGTAGTGATCTTCAGGTGCATCAATACAAGTAGTGGTGTGTCCTGTTAATAATAGGCAGGTGATAACAATATATACTTATTTTTTTTCCTTGGACAGTACAGGCATCACCAATGAGAATCATCCTCTCAGTAGGTTTGTTTGAGCTAGTTGATCATACACTTCTACATAAGGTTATGTCCAAGGTGTAGACATGACATGTTTGCTGGTTTATTTGCCTAAAAAGCATCCAAGGGTAGTTTTCAAACTAAAACACTAATGTACCTTTTTTTTTTTTTGCAGTATTGCCATTATTATCATTATCATCATTATCAACATACTGGTCAGCAACGGGTTTACATTTGGGTTAACCTAGTGTTTCTCAAGTTTCTTTACTGTGGACCTATATTTTGAAAGTCACAAACTTTTTTCGACCCAAGTCAGTGGAGATTTGTCAGAGGATATTTTATTGTTGACGGAAATGTTTCTCAACAATTAGTTTTACTGAAGTTTTAACAAGAAAATAAAATCATGAAACAACACAAATTACCGTAAACCAGTGGTCCGCAACCTTTCTTGTGCCACTTGTTTCACGGACCGATCGTTAAGTTGTGGCACATAAATGCCCCTTTAATAAATAAAATTTCCGGTGTTCTGAAACTTTCTACAACCGGTATAAAAAGTTATAATCTTGTATCTTGCAAAGACAAGATCTGTGCCATTTTGAGTTTATTGTTGTTGTCTTCACTGAGAAAGTATTTCCTAATCAAATATAGTTGCATTATTGATGATGGAATCTTAGCCATTCTATTGTTCAGTTCTTTTGCTGATATGGGTATGGATCAAGTGGAAGTAATAGACAGATGGGGCCAAAAGGAAACATTATTTCTCTGCAACCTGGCACCAATTCACCCACGGACTGTTACCGGCCCCCGGCCCAGTGGTTGGGGACCACAGCAGCAAACTATGGTCTAGGAAAGGGGAGTCAAACCGGATCTACAAAGGTCCAGTGAAGCTGCAGGTTTTTGTTCAAACCAACCAGCAGCACACCTGACTTAAAATTTTAATCAACTCATCTGAGTCTCCAGGCAGCTGATTGGTCAACTAGTTTGCACTGTATAGGTTGGAACAAAAACCTGCAGCCACACCAGCCCTCGAGGAACCAGTTTGACACCCTGGTCTAGGGCATAGGTGTCAAACTGGTTCAACAAAGGGCCGGTGTGGCTGCAGGTTTTTGTTCCCACCAACCAGCAGCCCAGCTGACTTTTTTTTTTATTGACTGGGTCTCCAGACACCTGATTGGTCAGTCGCTGTGCTCTTTATCGGTTGAAACCAAAACCTGCAGCCACATGGTCCTTTTGTAGAACCAGTTTGACACCCCTGGTCTAGGGGAACCAGGTGGCTAATGCCACCCATGGTTTTCAGAACCATCTCCTGGGCCAAAATGTAGGCCCTGGAATAACCTCGACAATGTAACAAACCAATGAATTCAACTTCTATCTCTACAAAATAAAATATCAACATATAAACTTGCCTCTCGGAAAGTTTTCATCCAGGCATTAAATTAACAAAATTTTTTCGTAGCTACAAATATCCTGGAGCTAAAGTTTTTTTTTTTACGGCGCAGACTGGTCAGTTATGTTTTGCCCCATGTTAGCGCTCAGACAGGATCTCACTGTCCAAGAACATGCAAATTGGGCATTGACTTAAGGACGACTGCAGGACATGGACCTCATAATCCACTGAAAAAGAACTTACATACAACAAATAAAGTGGAACCAAAAGTCTGTCAGGTTCGTATAGTAAAAGGCTGGTCAGTGCACTTGAACAATTTACAGCGTATAGCACCCACATCTGGTGAGTGCTGGCATTGCCTACAGCCCCTCTTGAGACTATAAAAGACCCAGTTAAGTGAAAAGGGAAA
>JAFBJS010003508.1:88139-115119 GCA_016785265.1 Paraplagusia blochii | reverse complement strand
ATATATATATATATACGTATATGTATGTATATTAGGGATGGCTGATATATCTGTCCACCGATAAATATTGGGCCAATATCAGCATCATTTTTAATAATGGAACATAAGGGTATCGTTTTTTTCCACCAATATTAAAAATTGCAAAATCATGGCAAATACGCTGGACTTCCTCATGGGGAACGGAGTTAGTACCACTGACACTTTGACCGGCACGTGATTAATGATTTCATTTAAAGGGACAACAACAATGATCGATGCTACAGTAAATGTCCTCCTTGGTCTGGAGTTTTTTGTGGATAGAAAACTGTAATTCTTAATGACTGCAAGGGTCTGGTCATGTGAGGGTGGGGGCTAAAGACTGGAATGGACCATCTTTTCGTCCACGGAATGGACTCAGTAAAACAACAATGCAGCAGCAGCTGTCTCTCTGTCTCTCTCTCCCAAAGACTCAGGGTTAAATACAGTAAAGAAGACTAGAGCAAAATAATTAAATACGGTAAAGAACAGAGAAAAGCAAAAGAAATCCAACAAACTTCACAGAGTTCATCGTCCTGGAGAACCTCTCTCTCCTTAACCACTCTCTCCTGGAGTCCTGGAGAGCCGTTCTTTCCCGTTCAAGGCGCTGTTCTTACTAAACATATGGAGTTTCTGTAGCCATGCTTTGTCAGGACTAATTGTATTTGTATTCGAAATAAGTATTTCTCTACATTTACCAGTTAAACACTGTTCGGTGTCGTCTCTCATGTCATCAACGAGAAGAATTGTTTACATTGAGACGATGCTGAAATGTTTTTTCTCTGAGTAAAGAGGTCTTTTTACTCTTATACTGCAGCTGTTTCTATCTGTGGCCATTTATATTGACTATTATTGTGAGGCTGAATGAGCCCAGTTTATAATGTTAATCAATGTTTCTGGAAAGTTATTCTGTCCAACAATTCTTGTTTACATTTCTTGTCCATTACAAGGACAAATGCTGCACAAAGAATCATAGGACTGTTTCAGACAAAAGGGTAAAAAATAAATGTGTCATTTTTAACTTAACTTATAACTTATATTAAAGTATTGTGTTTAAGTTGTACACTGTTATTAATAGAATTTAGTCTGGTATCACACTAACTCAAGGGAAATAAGCTGCCTATATTGGTAGCGGGAATGAAGTGTTTGGGCCATATCGATAAATGTTATATTGGACATCCCTAATAAAGCTGTTACATACATAAGTTGTTATATATATGTATGTATGTATGTATGTATGTATGTATGTATATATATATATATATGAATATGTGCATGTATGTATAGATAGATAAATATGTAGATTTCAATATACATAACTGTTATGTATATATGACCTATATACGCTTCCACTAGGTCACCCACATATTGCAAGTGTTTAGATGTTTAGATGAGCATTTTGATATTTGATGTTGTTTTTTTATAGTTCCCGGGGTCTTTAATTTTATCTGTCCATTACTGTCCATTTTGTGTCTACAGTTTCTAGTAAACCTGTCTGTCTGTCTTCATTGTAACTGCCTCGACAGCATTAACCAGGTCCTGTACTCCTCTAGGAATGAGAATGAGAAGGAATTGTACATTTCTATAGTTTATGACCCAGTGTTTGTTATAACGCAAACAGGGACATGCAGAGAGCTACGATAATCTCTTACATATGACCACACGTGTTATACATTGAACCTTGGTGGAGGAAAGAAATGTCTGCAGGTAAAAGGACAATCGCACCTCCTGGGTGGAATTAAACTGAAAGATTACTACAATTTTCCCTCTACAGCATGTGTCAGCATAATGAGAATGACTCACAGAAAACTCCTTATAAAATACGTGTTCCTGGACAGATGTTGGATGTAACACTTCCAGCAAGTACCCGCAGACTCGCGTGTTTTATGGAGTGCGAGTGGAATACGGTAATATGACATTTTAATGGTGTGTTAGGAGGTCACGAGTTTTTAAAATGGCAAAATTTCACTTTAATGGATGGATTAATTACTGAGCAGCTGCTGTTACCGTACTGAGATGCTGGAAGTGACTGCAGTCCCAGACATTCTGGAATGGAGTGACGAGGAATAAAAGTTGAATAGATTAAGATCATAAGGAATAAATCCTTGATGGTACATACAGTAGATCCGCCTACTGGCGAAATGGGTGGCTCTCTTTTATTTTTTTGTCATGTAAAAACTGTTTTATTGAAGATTGGGATTAGAAAGTCAAATTCGTCCACTAAATATCTTATTTTGAAAATAGATTATGAAATTTATCAACCAAGATCCAAAGACCTCGGTGAAATGGGATTCCCCTAAGGTATTTCAAGGCCATCAGAATGAGAATGGCATAGCAGAAGAAAAGAAAAAAAACACAAACATAAAATAATGGACGTGAGAGTTGCTTGAAACCAGGCAATGAGCTTCATGTGGCACACAGGGTGGCCATGTGTGGAAGAATTGTCACCTAAAACTTTTTACTGAGTACTTTTCTAAAAGAGCACAAAGTCTTGCTAAAGTTTTTATAGGTTTGTTTCTATCAGTAAACGCTGGAAGATGTGCGGTGCTTCAGAATTGGAATTAAATTCACAGCAGCAGAGCGGCCTTCCTGTGGGATGGATCCATCGCCAGAACAGCAGGGGGATTGAACAGACATCCAGTCTAATTATAAATCAACCCCTTGCTGTTCGGCCTCCTCTTCCTCTCTCTCCGTTTCCCTCCCTCTCTCACCCACACCTACACGGCAGCCAAATAAACCGTGGTTCACCCGAGGTGAATCTGCACCGTGTAAGCCGGCATCACCGTAGGGCTCGCAGTTGATGGCTTTTGACCCGTTTTGGGAAGTTTGGTTGAGCCTTTACTCGGAACCAGGCGTCTCAAACACACCATATTAATGTTTTGTGTTCAACAAAGAAATAAAAAAAAGACTTTATATAAGAAAGAATGACAGATAGCGTTATTTTTTTTCTTCAATGAAGATAACTTTAAACTCATCTGGAAACCACTCCATACATTTCTAATGTGGTAAATGCAATATCTACATAGTATACAGAGATCCATTTCCCGCTGCGATCACTGCAGTGTTCTAATGGTACAATGTGTTTGTTCATCCCATCAGAAGACTAATGGATGATTAGGAAACTCTTGTGCAGCAGTGCTGTAATAGCTGCAAATGGAATATTATTTTGACAAAAACAAAGTTTGAAGGAGAAAAAGATAAATCAAATACAAATCATTATTTCTAGCCTTGCCAATTTCTTGCTTATAATTTTGTGGTGGCCTAGTGGTTAAGGAACCAGACTGGAGTCCAGAGGGTTCAAAGTTCAAATCCACCAACTGCAAGGTTACCACTGAGGTCCACTGAGCATGACACTGCTCCCCGGGCGCTTACAGCTGCCCACTGTTCACTATAGGGATGGGTTAAATACAGACGTCACCTTTCATTGTGTGCTGTGGTGTGAATCACAATGACGAGGAGTTCACTCTCCTTTCTTCTTTATATCATTTAACAACTTACGGTGAAAAACAATGTGTGACTTTTTACACTGAAAACACAACAGTTGCTGTATGTGGTAAGAGGTGTTGGTGTCATATCAGGCAGACATCAGTTTCAACTCAGTCCTCTTTTGCGGGGTGTCATGTCTGCTCCATATCACACTGCTCTGTACTGTGAGTCCTCCTTTAGGTTACATGTCGATGCAGGTTCTCAGTCATCCAGGTCATGGTCAAGGTTAAAAAGTTTAGTTAGGCAACTGGACATTCAGTTTTTTGGAAAACGTTTCACCTCTCATCCAAGAGGCTTCTTCAGTTCTTCAAAACTGAATGTCCACTTATCTAACTAAACTCTTTTACCTTCCTTTAGGTTGTGAGTCCACTGGACATTATGTGGGTTGGGACAGTGCTGTGCTGAGTACGCCTCAGTGTCATCGTGGCAGCTGGTGGATTAGAACCTGAAGTATTGCATCAAGTCATCCCCATGTCGAACCTTTGTCCACCTGGCTCGTCCAAACTTGATAAAGTGATTTTTATTTATTACATTAAACATGGCTAAACATTATACTACAAGTACACGTCAATGATTCTTATTGATATGTAGTGATGGACCAGATGGGTCCGAGAGCCTGCTGCTTATAGGACATTGGTGCAGTTTTAATTTGCAAAGCTTTGGAAGTATCTCATCTTCGTTTCATCTTCTTGTGGTATTAACAGGTCACTGCATGGCCTTGTAGTGTCTGCTGGTCTGACTGACCTGAAGGTGACCTGAAAGCTGTGACATCACTGGGTTTTCACCATCTCAGTGATGACACTTCTGTTTCAATGCCTTGACCACAGATAGTAGGCTACTGTATTTGTCTTTCTATTACTATCGGTTCGAAAGTTACTCAATGCTAATGAGAGGAATCACTGCTGCTGCTGCTGCTGATGATGATGATGCTGTTGTTCTTCAAAATAAATATCAATGACTGTTCAGTTATTTAATTCTGAAGGAGTTCTGTCTCTACAGAAGAGAGACAGAACCTAATTCTAATGTTGTTCTACTGTACTTTGCCGCAGCACTTTTTTTTGGTCTGTTTGTCTAAACTTAATTACATTACAATATCCTGTAAACATTCTGCCTTTGTTCCTTTCTCTACAAGACTGCAGGAACAGAAGGTTCTTCTGTTGGTTCTGTCAGGATATTTTTTGTGTCAAAGACATTTTCACATTTCTCTGTGCAGTTGATGAGAAGATAGGAAATGGTTAAAAACACAGATTTCCGTCTGTGTTTTGTAGGCGTAAATAACAAGCAGTTAGAGTTAAATCTTCAATGCTTGTGCCATTATTTTTTAAGTTATGAGGTCATCAAACTCATGAAACTATGCTATTAAGCTTCTGAAAAGCATTTATTTTAGCATTTAAGCCAAACTGAAAGTGATTTTCTTATTCAGACGTAAAGTCAATGGATACACGTTCATCTGTTTCTTATTTTTATTTGTGTCTTTCAATGGTACTTGGACAAAATCGGAATTTCCAGACCCACGGCGGAAAATTGACTGTTGATTTGATTGATTTTGACAGTATATCTGACTCCTTCTCATGACGCACCAAGGTGCTGCAGCGATGTGGTTGGAAATCATTTCCTTTAGGTTCTTGCAACAGTTGCAATTTTGAGAGTAGCTTCTGTTAAATCTGCTCTTTTACTAACATGCACTCCTTCAAAAATATTGCGCTTCTGTTAACTGTTTTAGTAATTTATTTGCCGTTGAATAAATTAGATCAGATATGACACTATGAGCTGAAATTTAATTTTGCGACAGCTCTGAAGTGTTACCGAAATAGAAGTTGATCCTTTAACATCATTTGCAATAAATCACGGCGCTCTAATGCGACGCTCTGGCTCCGAGGACATGTCTAGGCGAGATCATTACCATCTGCTGACATTTCAGATATGTGCTCCTGTTAGACATGTGCTTTTCTGTTAGACGGTGGACACTGATACACCGCTAATCTGTAATCATTCACCTGCAGCATAATCAATAAGGACACGTGTTAACTCATGACTAGAAAATAACTAGATCCTGAAGAAACTAAGATAAACACTCTGTCTGATGTAGATTAATAGGAAAAACACCCATCATGTCTGTCTGTCTGTCTGTCTGTCTGTCTGTCTGTCTGTCTGTCTGTCTGTCTGTCTGTCTGTCTGTCTGTCTGTCTATAAGCAGCTCTTCAGGAACTCACAGCTTGTAAATGCAGCAACGAGTGACCCAGAACACAAAGTCTTATATAATCAATATGGTTTTGTATTTACTTAGAGTGTGAGGAAAGGGAATGGGAGGACGCGGGGGACGGGGAGAGGCACTCAGATTAGTCTGGTCAGAATGTTTACATTCTCTGCATCTGCGTAGATGAACTTAATCTGGTCCTTATCTTTTCTCTGACCCCAGACTCAGACGACAATCTTCTTCTAATCTCAATTATAAGGTTCAAGTGGACCCGAGCAGTTATAAGGAAACATTTATTTTTTAGCAGTTTTTTCCGTCCATTTTTTCTTTGACATATTTACAAAAACCCCAGATGGTCCTTTTATTTTTATTCTTTTTGCTGCTTCCAAAAAAAACAAACGACTGAGAACCAGAACATGAACAGACCTTTGTTTTCAGTTACATAACGTGTTCAGAGGAAAAAAAAAAGCAAGGAATAAAAATTAATTATAATTGATTTGGCAAGGAAACCAACATGAATTGCATAATCTGTTTGTTTGGTTAGAACTGTAAGAGGTACATCTGTTTTTCTTAGGTCTTATATAATGAATTTAAAAGTCTACACACCTCTGCTGAGACTATAATGACAGGATCATAATAATACAACACACTTAGGATTTGTTATCTAGTTGAGACCTGCACTGAATGTATTGACATCCCAAAGTTCAACGGATGAGCCAGTCTTCACTCAAAACCTTCCACATTTCACCTGTATAAATCCCATTCTTCATCAACTGAATATACATCTAGGATTTTAACACTTTTATTGATTCACACTTTTTTGCTTTAGTGATGGACAGATTGACAGTTGAAGTCAGACAGAGTCTCCACGGACGACAATGTTTGCAGATGACATTGTGATCTGCAGTGAGAGTAGACAACAACTAGGGGAGAACCTAGAGAGGTGGAGGTTTGGACTAGAGAGAAGAAGAATGAAGGTCAGTCGTAGCAGACCGGTAGCAGATGTGTGTGAATGAAAGGGGGAACAGTGGAATGGTGAGGTTACAAGAAGCAGAGGTGGAGAAGGTGGAGGAATTTAGATACTGAGGATCAACTGTTCAGAGCAGTGGAGACTGTGGAAGAGAGGAGAAGAATAGAGTAGAGTCAGGATGGAACAACTGGAGAAAAGAGTCGGGAGTGATCTGAGATAGAACAGAGTCAGCTAAGGTGAAGGGAAAGGTTTACAGGACAGTGGTGAGACCAGCCATGATGGATGGATTAGAGACACTAGGAATAGGTAGAAGACAGGAGACAGAGCTGGAGGTGGAAGGGTTAAAGATGCTGAGGTTCTCTTTAGGAGAGACAAGGATGGACAGGATCAGGAATGAGGTGATTAGAGGGACAACACAGACAGGAAGGTTTGGAGAAAAAGCTAGNNNAAGCCAGATTGAGATGGTTTGGACATGTTCAGAGGAGGGACAGTGGATACATTGGTAGAAGAATGATCCTAGAGATGGAGCTATCAGGTAGGAGACAAAGAGGAGATTGGTGGATGCAGGTAGAAAGGAGATGGAGGTGGTTGGAGTTAGAGTTGAGGATACAGAGGACAGGGGGAGATGGAAATTGTTGACTCGCAGTGGCCACCACTGAGAATAAGAGGCGCTGAAAGGAAAAGATTCACACAAAAAGTCTAAAAGGGCTAAGAGTGGATGGGGAACCACAGCTCCAAACCATGACATTACCACCACACAGTTGATGGTGAACTTTAAAGTGTGTCATGAACACTTTTGTATACTGTTGTGTGTTTATTTTCATGCCCTTTGTTAAGGAAAATGCTTTTGCAAATTTTGTACTGATCATTTGACAGTTAATGATAAAATGGTCAGTCCATCCATTGTCATCTGCTTATTTGTTACTGTGTAACAGATGCTAATCCCGTTGCACCACACCGTACCTTCCTGTGTGTGTGTTAGCCCACTGGAAGCCAACCGCCATGACCAAAGTTTGAACTTGCCCAGGAGTTGAACCCTGGAGTTTTACACCAATGACAGAGACATTGACTCTGTGCCAAAATGAAGGCCACTCTGTCTGTCCATATATGCAGCTTAACACCAGGCTATATATCCGTCTGCCTGTCTAAAATATACCAATACAACAGCTGAACTTTTTCTACTTTTACTTTTTTACCACAATTCAGGAAAGATGTACCCATGTTCACCAAGACCGGGTGTTTTAGTCATTACTGTGATTCCTAATTGCGTCCGAAATGAGTTGTCTTTTAAACTTCGGACAAGTTTTTGTCCTCAATGGTATGAATCAGTCCACAGTGTCTGAATCTATTTGACAATTAGGTCAGTCGATATGTTGGTCGGAGGCTTACGCACTGATACATCCTCACTGAGTCTGGTCAGAGTCCAGCTGGGTGCCTGAAGCTGAAGCCTCTATTAGCACATAGTGGACATTGGAACGGTGCTTTAAGTTAGAGCAGCTTCAGTGAAACTGAAGCTCTTTAAACATTATCTGAAATGCTATCCTTTGTCTACCTCACATAAACCTGACGTTTCACATCAGCATGTGCAGATGTTTTTAGCTACAGTATGATTCCAGAGATGTAAAGATTAAATACAGCAGCCCCGAAGACCTGACCTTGGAACAAAACACTGCTGTGTAGCGCAACCAGTGTTACTGTTACTGAACTATAGTGAGTCACCGTGCTGTCAACTGTTCTTTGACTCTTCCAGTAAGAGTATCTTACCAGTCCCAAGCATGTACTGGAAATGTATCACTTCTGGAACAGTGAAAGCTGAGACACAGCTGATGCAACAGCAATCAAAAATCAGCATGCTGTGTCCAAAAAACCTCTCTCAGATAAAACCAGACAGTAAAAAAAAAAAAAAAAAAATCATGACTAAGCTTCTTTTTCAGGAATGTATAATGAGTACTTGATAAAAACAGATGATGGAGTTAACGGTCTTGTCAGTGGCCAATGATGATGTTTTTGTTTTGTTTTTTTCTATCCAGTAGCTGTATGATGTCTTGGCTCACACAGGCTGTTACTAATTGATTACCATTATTTTTTGCTTGATGTCCCGCTCATTTGACTACACTTCAGTTCCTCTTGATAACCATATAATAAGCATTCAAATGGGCAACTAGACGGCGGCTGCAGCCAGTGTTTGACGTCCACATAGTAGTTTTCCTAAATCCTTCTTTCACCTCAGCATTGAGAACCTAAATGCTTTTGAGGGAAAGACTAACGCTGAAACCAACTGTGGCCTCTCATTCACTCTGGTGTTTCTTGGCTGACATTCAGAAGTTCCTTTTGGCAAAGAGGAGCTGTTTTTGGTTTGCCCCACACCAGGATCCATACTGTAGACTATAGAAAGAGGCCCCTGCCGCATATTTTATGGAAGCCTATGGGAATAGTCCGGGGTAAATGTAAAGGAGAAACCTCAGACGACATTGTCTGAAACACTGAATGAAGTTTTCTCTGTCGATATGCATCAGGTTTCAACATGTGACGGGGCATTTGAGTGCAATCCAACCACATCTGATGGTCAGATTATAGGAAAACGCCATCTGTAGAAGTAAAGGCATTAAACATAAATAAGTGAATTTATATGCTGGTCCTAACTCAGGCCGAGCACGTAAGATCCCTCCACATACATTCTGCTTCTCATTATGCTCCCTTACATGCTTCTCATTATGTCAAGGCCATTCTTTCCCAAGTCCTATAGCCTTTTGGCTCTCGGTGTGTCAACAGAATTACCACGGAGAAGGGTATCTGTCTGCGAATAACGTTTTCCTCCTTTCTGGGCCCTTTTTCCTCTCTGATGTGTATGGATCTATATGTGATTTGGTCTGTTGGATACTCCACATGGTTAAAGTGTTTCCATTCTTGGCCCTAATAGGTTCCAAGGTACTTTAAGAATGGGTGGATTAGAGAATATATGAAAATTCTCATACATCCAGGTCTTGTATCCAAAAAGTTTAGTTGTAAGCAACTGGGCTTCGTCGCGGAGTTGAAATTCCTAGAAAAACTCAAATGCTGCAAGTATTTGTGATTGCACAACTGTGACCTAGAAAAGTATTTGTGATACATCTAAAGCTACAGTATCCACGGTAATACCTTAAACTGCATTCGAGGGTAACTGGATGCAAGAAGCAGCTGTCTACATTCGATGTCTAGGTGCTTACCCCCCCCCCAAAAAAAAAAAAAACACTTCTGCCCAACTCGTTGCAGAATTAAATGTGCAGCCCAACTATTCTGTTTCCACCAAAACCATCTGTTGGGAGCCCCACATTGTCAGTGTACAGGGCTAGGCTGCTAGAGCCCAAACCTTGGTGGCAATGTCAAACATCAGTCTCTATGGTGCCAGCAGCAAAAGTCTTGGTCGTTGGACTGTGTGAATCATGTATTGTTCTCTGTTGAGGCCACTTTCGCTGTCCTTTCCAACGTCTAGGAGAGTTACAGTGCATAGGAGCCCCAAAGAGACATGCCACCCAGCTTATGGCAAGTCCAGAGTGAAGCATAAGGGGGGGATCAGTGATGGTTTGGTCTGAAATATCATGGGCCCAATAATTTTCCTAGATGGGTGGTCTTGCCAAGGACTACCAAACAATTCTGGTGGACCATGCACACCAATTGGTTCAAACATTGTATCCTGAGGGTGCTCCTGTTTTTAAGGAATATAATACAAGAACACAGTGTATGGTTTTGATGAGCATAAAAGGGAAGTTGAATATGTCCTCTGATATGCACAGTCACTAGATCTAAATAATATTGAGTTATTTTTTGGGTCCTTTTGGAGCAAGGGCGTAGCCAGACCCCTTAAAATGGGTGGGCCCTGAAAAAATTAGGGGGGGGGCAACCCCAAAGTATTATAGCCAAGTTTGATGAGCCCTCTCATTGGATTGTGTGGGCCTGACTAACAAGTGGGTGGGCCCAGGCCCACCCTGGCCCACCCGTGGCTATGCCTATGTTTTGGAGGAGATAGGAATCCCTCTTTTTCACCGGCATCACCACTATTCCACAAGAAGAGTGCCAGTGTGCAGAACTTCCATCTGTCATTCCTGAGATGAATTGATGATAAACTGGCTGCAAAAAGGGGCCGTAGAATAGGCATGCCCAAAGACGGACCCATGCCAGACTTTCCGGCCTGCGGCATCCGTCATAACATCAATAACATGTTGCCTGCTAGCATGGCTGTCTACATCAAAGACTACTCAGATACTAGAAAGCTATTATATATTAAATTCTGCCAGAAGAGGGCACTAGACTTGTGGTCCACCAGCATGGTTTTCATCATTAAAGAATACAAGCATACAAGCAAGTTTGTATTTCACCAGCAGATGGGAATCCTGTGGCCTGCTTGAGGACAAGACTATGATTCTTACGTAATAACGATATTCGTATCCCGTTGTGTTTTGTGGTTGTGGATGAAAGTCCTGTTTTTATTTTGGTCAGACACTGCTTTTAGATAATGAGGCAATTTTTTTTTTTACCTTTATTTATCCTGATAACGGCATTGTCAACAGACTGTCATGTGCAGTGTCAGTCTAGCAACAGACTGTGAAGTAAAAGCAAATATATGCATTAAAAAAAGTATACAAAGTGATATAGTTAAACACTTACATGCTAGTTTGCAATTATAATGGCTTAATGATCCCCCTTGCCCACCATATCAAATCTGGGCCACATTCCCAAAATGTTGTCCCCCCCACCTCCCTTCAATATATGACATTGCATTGTTATTGTTCAACCCTCAGGCCGATATTAGCATAACTTTTTAATATCGGAACATATGGGTATCGGTTTTTCCACCGACATTCAAAATCCGATGCTACAAAACTGCAGTCTCGGCAAATACGCTGGACTTCCTCATGGGGTACTGAGTCAGTACTACTGACGCATTGACCGGTACGTGATAAATGATGTCATTTTAAAGGGACAGCTACAATGATCGATGCTACAGTAAATTTTGGTGGTCTGGTTTTTTTTGTGGATAGAAAACTGTAATTCTTAATGACTGGTAAAAAATACAATTGTCATTTTTGTATTACTTATTAACTACCTATATCGTATCGGTTCATATCGGTATCAGGAATTTAGTGTTTAATATCGGTATCTATAAATGTTATATCGGACATCCCTAATAAAAATGTAAAACTGCAACTTGATACTCTATCTTTATTTGAAGAAAACCTTTAGTTAAAAGCAAAGATGTTTTTACTCCTATGTAAAGAATAGAAAACCTGTTTATATATGTAAATGCATTTCTTCTGTTGATAAAGTGTGTTATGAACCTATTAAAACACTACTGGTATGTCTCTGCAGTTTGAGTTGCAGAGACATAAACCACTATTATAGTCATTTTCATTATACATTTCCATATACACTTTAATACCCATACAAAGAATGCTAATAAGAGGTATGGGACATTAACAATCAGTGATGATGCTGTAAGTTTAGGTCAATAGTAAAATGTAAGATATGGAATTGCAGTGGAAAAGGGTTTAAAAAGGAACCTAATTATTTTTCAGCCTCAACTCTATCAGCTGATATTATAAACCAATAACTAGGTTTATAGAAAATAAATCTTTTTCACCCTCTGCTCTCTCATCTCTAATATCAAGGCAAGTGAATGTTCCAATCCTGTCCTCATCTGAACTTTCAGTGGATGAAATAGCAAATATTGAGTGTAGCTGAGTTTCTTCCATATCTCTCCTCCTCCTTCTGCTCTTCCCCCTCCTCTTCCTCCTCTGTACCTCTGTGCTCAGTACTGACTTGCTTTGCTCCACTGCCTCCTGCCTGGTCACAGCATGTCAACAAGTAAGATCTGAGAACAGACTGTGTCAAGTTGGACTCAAATCAGGTCTAAATATGTGAGTGAAATGTCATTTCCATCCCAGTGCAGAGGAGGAAAGTGAGACGGAGCTGCAGACAGAGATGCATGTAGAAGAAGGAAAAAAAAAAAAAAACGCAAAGATAATGACGCACACTTGGGTCTAAACAGCAGGCGGTGGCAAGTTATCTGTTTATCTCACCCCTAATGAAAAGTGCACCAATGACATGGACGTAGAAAGGGGGGCTTTATTTCCCTGGCAACTGGAGCAACGGAAGAAGCAGGAAAAACCAAAAATACTGCATTGCGTCATAACTTAAAATCGCTGCGACTTGTGTTTGTGTTGCCTCAGCCATCATCACACCTCTGTGGAGAAAATTAGAGCAGAGATGCTATTGATTTTTTTTTCTTTTTTTTATAAGTAACTTTGACTCCAGATGACATAACGTCAGACACTGACATGCTGTGTATGGTGAGGACGGGGGGGTAGAATCTCTTTTCTGTCTCTCTCCACTGGACAATATAGACAACTCGTAGTCTACATTAGTTCATATTTTTTTCTATTGAAAAGACAGAGTTGTGCAGTTTACTTTATGCTGTATAAACTTCTGATACTGATCTGATACTTGGGTCAATCCTTCATCACACCCTCAGAGGTTTCCTGTTGCAAAACATCAATAACCTACAACAAACCATGGAACCAGAACGGAAACTTTGATCCAATCACAGTCTGTATCCAGACCGTGGCCATCTGCTCTGCAACAACATGGGTTTATGATTACATGTTCATCTACCCAACATGATGGGCACCATTAAGACTACAGTGTGTGTGGGTCCAGTTGTTCCCTCTTCAACAACAATAAAGTTTTGCAGAGATTTATGCACTATTGTCCTGCATCACAGCAGAATTGATTTGCAGTGTAAATTTTAGGCTGAATATTATTTGGGCTCCAGATGTTGTTCATAATGAAAAAAAAAATCAGTTCTCTTTCTTCATATGAGTCTTCATGATGAGTCCTCCTCTAATACCGTTTTCTCATTCAATTCGGAATTGAATACCAAAGTAGTTAATTCGGGATTTAATCCCGTATTAACTAATCTGCATTTGATTCACTTTGCGTTCACATTCAGTTTAATTTGGTATTCGCTGCGCATTCGATACCTGCTTGGCATTCAGACAAAATAAGGGAGCAAATGTGCATCAGTCAAACCATGGTCCAGTTTCAATTTGATCATGGGGTTATATAACAATATATCGTTAATATGTGGTTTTATTCAACATGAATTCTGTCAACAAACACACGTGCAATTTTGAGGAATAAATGGAGCAGGTTAAAGAAAGATCAAGGCGACATATAAAGCGATGAGAAGGAGACACAAAGAACGAACGAAGAAGATAAGGAGAGAAAATATGAGGAAGTGTTTTGTAATCCTGTTCCTAATAACGCAGCAACATATAGCAGTTGACCGTAGCATTTTACGAGCTCGTTAAACTAATACAGGTGTTGTTGTGTTCACACACGCGGGGAGCGACAACCGTTATACTTTTTATTGAGTTACACCCGTATTAGTTAATTTGGTATCAAAACCCCCGACTAGAGGTGGATTAGTTAATGCGCATTAGTTGAGGAGTGAATGCGCGTTAGTAATGTGAACGCAAACGGGGAACGACACTGGCTTTGCGTCGCAACGAATACCGAATTAAGTGCCAGTGTGAAAACGGCATAAGTGACGCAGAATTGGTGGTGTAATACTGAGTACTAATACTCTTCGCTGATGGTGGTAAACCCTAATCAGCAGCCAGTTTGTGCAACCTCCAAAGGTACTACAAGTAGGTTATTGGAGATTGATATTTTTGACATTCTATGTGACCCAGTGTAGGGTCACCGGATGTCTTGGGTTCTTGAAGAACAGTTTTTCCAGTTCTTCTCGTAACTAAGGTCCCAGGTCTGTGTTGTTGGGTGGGTGAAGGGAGACTTTTCTGGGAAGTGAACTCAATACAACAATGTAAGTTGCTGAAGGTGGCGTCAGAATCCACCTCCCCTGTTGAGCAATGGTTTCTCCAGGTTGAGGTGGACGGCTTCCTTCACTCCTCTTTAAACCATCTGTCTTCTCTGGCAAGGACATGTACATTTCGATCAAGTTTTCCTTCATCCTTCAGATGGAGATGAACCGCCGGGTCCTGGCCTGAGATGCTGGCTCTACGTTGTTGCATTCACTTTGTTTTTTGTATTTTTTATTTCTTTAAAAAAATAATATATGTACTTGAAAAGCTCAACATAGAATGCTATCTTATAATAAGATTTGTTCTGCTTGATTTTATTGATCGTTATGTCTACATCAGCGTCATCTTTAGGTGCAATCGTTGCTTTTAGGATTGCTGGGAAAGGGATATTATTGGTGTTTGCCAAACAGAGTGGAATTCAAACCGGCACTCCTCTTACTAACTGGTTCAGTCTGCCAATACAAACCCGATCTAATATAAAACACAGTGTTTTTGTCTCGAACAATTTTGGACCCATAATATTAAAGAACAGACTTTTTTTTATTTATGGCATTTAAGATAAACTTTGATTTTTGTGTCATTTCATTATTCCATTCTACCGCCCCCTGCTGTGTGAGGCTTGTTCTGATGTGAAGTATAACATATATATTAGTATTCGCTGAGAAACTGTCATGTTGTTTGTCCTAGATCGTAGACTATGCAGCAACTTATATGGAGATATATTTCAAAACCATCCACATATGCTTTCTATGTCGTATCCCAGATGCCTCTGTATTTCTGCCTGAGACTTTTCCGGCTAACTACTCGTTCCTGCAACAAACCAACATATTTATTTTTATATATATTTTCAGAATTAATTAGTCACCGTGACAGAAGGTGCTAAGAAATTATTTAAATCATACTTTCTTCCATCTTACCATAAAGTGAATCATTTTAATGATAAGTCCTTCCTGTGGAGGCTCATTTTATTGAACATTTCGTCAATTACTGTGTTTTTATCTTTAATTAATACTCACTGTGTAAAAAATGTAAATTACACATGTATTATTTGTACGCACACGCCTAATGTAAGCATATGTGCACGGTTTGGACAGTTGGCACATTTACATATGTTGCAACTCACAGGAATGGAAACATCTCATCTGTTGGCAGTAGAATCTACTCCTTGATCTATTCTCCTTTTTGTTGCTTACCTTACAACCAAAGCCTATAAATACTGTATGAATTAGTTATGGGGCTCTTTTTTTTTTAATGTATAAACAAACTTTTGTGACAAAAATCTGTTGTCGACGTGGTGGTTCTTACACTATGGCACAGGTACTCTACATGTTCATTTACATTTAGCAAAAGCCTTTATCAAAAGCCTTAAGACAAGCATTAACATTAAAAAGGAAAAAAGGAAGTGCGAAGAACGCAAGAACTCGACATAGACCCTGAAATTACTGTCCTCCAAAGCATCCCCAACCCCAAGGCATTTATTCGTTCATTCATCTTCATCTGTTTCTCCAACAGCCAGCCCCACCCAAATCACACTCTTATGTGGTGTGGGATCTGGCGGGATCAAACCTTAAGCCACTGCCCATCCCCAACTCTTCTCCCCAATACTACTCAAACACTACAGCCAGAAAAAGCTCACCAGTACCGTCCAGTTGGACTTATACTGTAAAGCTTGTGTCACGGTTTCATTACAGACACAAAAGACTCAACCTTCATGATTCATGCAGACCAGGACAGAAATGAAAGAGTTTGTGTCCCCACAGTTACCAACGATATGAAATCTAAGCAGATTTCAAAAAGCTTTAAGGTGAGTGTCATTGATGCTCCTCTACCTGTATGAAATTCAAGATTCAAGTGCTCTCAGCAGACTGCCTGAAATTACATCTGACAGACAGCAGGGGAGAGCTCATCAATGTGAGTCTGTCTGTCTGTCTCTGGAGTCCTGGTCTACCCTTAGTAAACATGTACTCCTCTTTGAGACACAGCAAAACACATCAGTCAGAGGTGTTAAAAATACTGAATCAGTTGACAAACCAGTTCTAGGCAACAACACGTTCATGCTAACCGTCACATGTCAATTATTGCAAGTTTTTATGGTCTTACATTGTCAAAATGTGTCAGAACATGATACGCACTAGTGCGTCAATATTTGGCAGTACTGGAATACTGAATACTTTTTGGAAGGACAAAAAGTATTCTTTTTCTTTTAACGGTTTAAGAGATATTTTGTTCCTAAATGAAGGGACTCCATCAGCTTTCTTTTAAACTCCAGGAAGAAGTCCAGTTGTGTCCTGATGGAAATTTGTTTCATATCTATAAATCCATGTGGATACAACAGGTTAACAGACCAGGTGTGGTTCTACGTAGAACTTTGAGGAGGATTCTGCACCATAGTTTAATTCCTGTCTTTTTGGAAAGGGCAACTAGGATGTGGAGTAGGAGTTTGTCCGCTTCTGCAGTAATGAGGATAGCTGTAATGGTCAAATGGAATTGCAAGGTGTCTGGGCGTGTGGGGGTCAGAGAGTGATGCAGCGGTATATGTGGAGAGGTCTTTGGACAATGAGCTCCTTGACTTAAGGAATATTTTGGTTTTGCCAACATAAATTTATCAACTGCACACTAGTAGTTGATGAGTTGAGCTTGAAGATAAGTCCCCACATGGCATGATACGTAAAAAGACGGCTGTGGTTGCCAGTTGTATACCATACTTTGGATTGTGCTTCATCCACTTTCTTTGGTTAATGTCCTTTTTGGCAACATCATGTCCTTTATTATGGGTCCTGTGATCTAGTCAGACTCATCTGATGTTTTTGTGCCCTAGATTATAATGTTACCATTTTGGAAGCATAGGTGAACAGCTAATCTACAGAATTTGGGTTCCAACCTGCGGTCAAGGCTGCATCACGCCCTAGATCAGGGGTGTCCAAACTGTTCCACAAAGGGCCACTGTGGCTGCAGGTTTTTGTTCCAACCAAGCAGCAGCACACCTGAGTTGACAGGTTTAATCAATTAATCACAGTCATCAGACACTTGATTGGTCAAGCTATGTGCTCTTGGTTGGTTGGAACAAAAACCAGCAGCCGCACCGGCCCTTTGTGGAACAGTTTGGACACCCCTGCCCTAGATACTTATCCTTGATGTAAGTGGAAGACTCCCTCTGGATCATTTAAGCTTCGTCCCCTAACCAAAATAATGTGGAGAGTATGCCCAGTCTGACCCCATCACCTGGGCGAAGATCCAAAGACACATCCACCACCACATGCAGGGATCACAACCTCTGACATGGGAGTTGATGGGCATCATCCTGAAGGATGTGCACAGACTTTGAGACTTTTGACCATAGACTACATTCCACTTGGAATACTCAAAGGTAACATTTGTCCAAACTGGAAACTCAGTAGGTGTATAGTGAGATAAAACAAACAGCGAGCAGGAAGACTGGCTCAAATCTGTTTCTTTGATTATGGATCTGGGTCAAGGAAATTCCTAGATTTATGGTAGATTTTGCTGACAAAACAGTTTCATCCAACCAGTCTGAGTTCTTCCTAATCCTGGTCTTCATTCTTTCCTTCTGGTTCTCCTCACTCCTTCCCACAGAGCTAGCACTTTGGCTGCTATGTAGGTAGGTTCTCACTCCTTAAAAAACCTCTCACCTCCCCCACAACACATTAAATATGGAAATTGCAAGTAGAGTTGTTCTGATTCCTTATGTAACCAGACCTCCAGAATGTGATATCAACGAAATTGTTTCTCTGTGGACTGTGTAGGAGGTAGTGGACATCAACAATATCTTTCAGCAGACTGAAATGATTGTATTTTTTTTGTTTTGTTTTGTTGACTTTTTCCTAGTTTTATAAAACAGACCTTCAGAGATATTTTCAATCCCTTGTCTGAGAACAAACACTCACACCAGGTAGTTCAGTCCACTGTCTGTAAGTAGCAGGAACAACATACAACAAAGTGAATGTCAGCCAAACAGAAGCAGTTCTTCAATATCCTGTTTGATGGAATCGGTCTAGTCAATATCTGAACAAAATTCAAACTTATTTAGTTATTTTTGTATATCTCACGATTTCTAAAGGGTGAAACAATAGCAGCTGATACAGGACAGTGTCAGCTTAGTTATTTTGGTAGACTCTTAGTTGTTTTTTCGTTCTTATTTTCCCCTTTTTTACAGTGTCTTTTCTTAACTTACTAGTTAGTCCTTAGTTATTCACAATTTAATAAAAACTATCAGTTAAAGAGGCAGGGTCTGCAAGTGTTTGGGTTCGAATCCACCAGCTGCAATGCTGCCACTGAGGTGCTCTGACCATAGCACCGTCCTGACCCACGTAACTTCCAGTGGTCTCACCACCCACAGGAAGGCTGACAGTGTGGAGCAGTGTGATTTGGGTGGCAGTCTAGGAAACCCATGCCCCAGAGACCTGGTGACAGATAAGAGGATGAAGATGAGTGAATGAATGAGTTGCTGTACGGCTCAGTGAGTTAAAATGTCAGCCTTTGACTTAATATCAAATATGTAATTGAAATATTTATATTTTCATACGTTGTGCTCTCTTTACACGAAAGACCATAACAGCTGAAGTGCTTACACTATTCCTGGTGGTTTTGTACTGTAGGCTCTACTGTTTTTTTTTAGTTTTCCCTTGCACGCACATTTGAGTATTTACAATGTCAATGTTTAGTGGTAGTATATTATTACTGTTTATAAGGGCTGGGTATTGATTCAAATTTTCTCAATCAGTTTGATTCGATTCACACGGGTTCGATTCGATTCAATTCAGGATGCGCTCTGGTTTTCGATTCAGTTTTCGTCATATCAATTATAGTTCGGTACCAACATTATTCTCAGAAGAATCAAAGCTAAAATTGAAACTTAATCCATTTGCTAATAAAAAATGTATTGTTTTACATTTATTTCCATCACAAATTTACTCAAGGCAGTCATATTAATCCATCATGCATTTTTTATTTAACATGACTTGACCCAAAATTACAAGGCAGACTTAGATTTTAGTGCCTTGTTGTTTTTACATTTGTTTTACATGCGAGTGTGTTAACGTAACCACGTAAATACGTAATCACCTGTGGTGCATGAGTTCACGTAAAGTTGTTGGGAAAAGAAGGAAAAAAAAGATCTATTTTTGGATTCATGAATCGATATCGTCCTATTAACAAAAAAATCGATTAATCGATTTTTTTAACCCAGCCCTACTGTTTATTCATTCATCTGATTCCTGTTTTTGGCCGTTGTGGCCTAGTGGTAAAGGGACTGAGCTTAGGTCTGGAGGGTTTAAAATCCTCCAGCTGCCAGGTTGCCACTGAGGTGCATTAAGCATGGCAACGTCCCAACTCACTGTGCACCAGGTGCTCAAAGCTGCCCACTGTTCACTTTGGTGATAAGGCTCTGGGTTAAATGCTGAGATTAAATTTCTTCGGTTATAAGAAGTTTCCTTACTTTCCTTTTCTATTGCCAAGTCACAGGCAAGTCTCCATGACTGCCACCCAAATCACATGAGAAAACTCCTTGTCATTGTGACATTGCGATACACACCACTGCATCCCTGAACAGGAGGCAGCTGTAAGAGCACGTGTGTGGTGACGGTTCCATGCTCAGTGGACCTCAGTGGAAACATGCAGATGGTGGACTTGGACCTGTAGTCCCCTGGATCCAAGTCCGGTTGCTTAAACACTAGGTCACCAATGTCCCATACCTCCCTGCAGGTTGTGAGTTCACTGATATATATATATTTTTTTGTCTAAAAGTTTATTAGTTCTATAACTCTAAAGTAATTTATTTACTCTAAAATACTATAATATTAACATTAGATTTAGTTCAGGGTGTCAAATAAAAATGACAGCATTATATATATATATATATATATATATATAGATATGTATATATGTATATGTATATACGTATATATGTATGTATATGTATATGTGTATATATGTATATATGTGTATATATATATATGTATATATATATTTGTTATATTTGTTATATATTTGTCTAGTGTAGCACTGGATAAATGATTTTTTTACAAAAGTAAAAAAAAAAAAATACTCACTGAGAATATCCAATTTAATATCCACATGTTGTGTTTTCAACCTCCATGCTCTCCTGCTGTAACACTGGTCAGTGGATCACAGACACCTGATTGTAGGACACAGTGTCCTCGGAAAACAAGGACAGCATCAATAAATGGCATGTCCTCAAAAAAAGGTGCCACGTGATTTTTAAGTTTCTGTCACTCGTGTCATACTTATTTCAATTTAATCTCGCCCGCTGTCCGTCTCTCCCTCCCTCCCTGTTTATCTGCCTCTCCTGCGAGAGTTGGGACCTGAAATGATCAACACACGTTCTCGATGGGGGGCTTGGAACGTTTCACGTGGAAGCTGCTGCCGCAGAGCTTTCACATTTCTTGTCTTAATATGTCCAGGCAGATGAAAAGGAGGAACAGAGCAAACTGGTGGCACAGACCGGGGTGGCGTTTTTCATTCCTTTGAAACTGGGGTACGGTGCTGTGCCAGAATTCACCAGGGGGTCTCACAAATCCAGAACAATAATGAAGGGGAGAAGGGAGTAGACAAGGGAGGGAGGAGATGCGTAGGTGCAGATCGGTGAGGGAGGAAGAAAACATGAGGAATGTGGGGAAAAAATAGAGAAAGAATGGAACACGTCAGACAGAACAACCTGTTGGTAAATATTGAATTTGACGTATGTGTGAATCAGATATCTGAGAATTGACAGAATTAAAGAGCGAAAGGAATGTCACCAAGGTTTATCTCAGAGGGTTAAGAAGTTAAGGGTGAGTAGATCTGCAGGATGAAGAAGCAGGCAGTGAGTGGGAAAAGGGTGTGGTCTCCTCCAAGGTGCATAACTGGCTGTGGGCTCACCACCCACAGGAAGGCTCACAGCATGGAGCAGTCTGATTTGGGTGCCATTTGTGGAGACTGCTGCCCCTGACATCTGGCAATAAATAAGCGGATGAAGATGAATGAATGAATGGATTTTTTTTAAATAGAGATTTGACCAAAATGCTCAACTGTAGCAACACTATACATGATGAAACATTGTAGTAGTTTTTTTAAGTTGTCTTAAATAGGTTAGGCTACCTTAAGACAATTGAAGGGCCAGTTTTAATTGAAAGACTTAATAGATGCAATTATGCAATTGCTGTATAACAGTAAAAAGTTATATATATGAGTTAATATATGAGTTTAAAAAATTGAGCTGCAATTCAGGACCTTAGTATGAAGCAAATTTTAAGCAGAATAACATGGTGGGCTACATTTGGTCTGCAGGCCTTGAGTTGGACACATGTGTTACTTTCATTAATATTATCATTATTATTATTATTGACAATCATATAAATAGTAATAATAATCTTCATTTTTTTTCTAATAATTGGTCTTTTTTGATTGATAATCAGATTTGTCATTTGCTTTTTTAGGCGTTGCTTTCCATTGCACTGTAAATTAATTAATAATGTGTCATAAAAATAAAACAGAAAACTAAATTTAAAGTATAACAGCGCCTCATAATATCGCACTTTCTATCAAATTCATACCATTAAAAAAAAAAAATCCTCTACCTGCCTCAGCAGCCGTCTCCGTCATTAAAAGGACCCTCAAAGATAATATTGTCTGACACAGAACAGAATCCGGGCTTCAGTTTGTTAACCTTGCGTGGCCTCGTCTGACCTGAGAATCCCAGCCATCAGTATTTTCCTTCACCTTCCTGTCCTGCATCACAAATGCTGCCAGTTGATGTTTGTCCCACTGCTTTAGCAGAGTCCCACAGAGACGACTCAGGGCAGAGAAACACATCCTATTAAACACTATTGAGTGCACCATGACCTTATGAGGACAGCAGAGCTTTGATTCTCCTCCGAGGGATTTAGTTTTTGGTCGGCACACAAACCCGACGTTAACCTTTTGTGTTCTCTAGACGTGCGGACAAAGGGAAGCCGTGATCAGATGAGTATTTGATACTTAATAACGTCCTACCTGGAGCTGCTTCCTGCTGAACATGAAGCGCAACATGTATAGACATTAATTCAATAGGTTATTATTGCACAGCAGAAAGGGAATGTCATTAGTTTTAAATAAGGTCTGCGGATCTTGTGCTTTTTTTTGTGATCTTTTCTGGACCACTGTGTCTACATGCCTTCTGAGGACATTTGTACTGATTAATGTCTCTGTGTGTGGCTGCGTCAGAGGAAAAAAGTGAACCTTCTTTGGTGTGGGCTTGATTATAGAGTTAAAATTATCATTATGTGTAATGGACACTGGCTGTATTATGTAACAAGAACAGCAAAAAAATGCGTAAGTGTGGGTGTGTGTGTGTGTTTGTGTCACATTTTTTCTCACTCACCCTGTCTTGCCACCATCTGCTCTGTGGACTGGCATCAATGACTGTTCAGACAGGCACAAACTAATAAGCTCAAACAGGCAGCAGCAGTAGCAGTAGCAGCAGCAGCAGCAGTGAGGAAAGCCATCTGAGGACATCCTCTGACATGCTCACCACCATCATCATTATCACTCGCTGAGTGCAAATAAGGCCAGCGACAATTGAAGACATTAGGCTGTGTGCAGGATTGCCAGAAACTGAAAACACCCACAGCGCCATGTTAAAAAGTGGGAACGGTTTGGTGATGTTGAGGTATGTCTGTCAACCTTAGTAAGTTCCATGGTGAAAAGAACAACGAGGATAAATAATAAATCAAAGTCTGGTGCAGATGCCGAGCCACAACGTGTTTTTCGGTCTGACTGAGTTTTCTTCCAATTATACATTTCAAAACATAATCAGTAATAGATTGAATTTTTCAACACATGCTGCTTATAACTTCGGGCTGTTTCAAAGAAATCAACCACAGAGGATTATAATTAATGACAAGGTAGCTGTAGATTAATCACGATCAATCATCTTCATAATTAAGCATGAATAATCAACCATAGTTGTTACGGAAAAAAATTTAATTTTTGGCTGTGCTTCAGTCCCAGTAGAATACATACACACACACACATATATATATATATATATATATATATATATGTTCTTTTCCTTTCGGCTTATCCCATTTTTCAGGGGTTGCCACAGCGAGTCAATAATTTCCATCTCACCCTGTCCTGCGCATCCTCAACTCCAAGTCCAACCACCTCCATGTCCTCCCTGCCTCCCCCCCCATACATATATACAGTCATGGAAAAAATGATTAGACCACTTTTTCTTTAATTTCTTGTCCATTTAAAAGTCTGCTTCCACTTAATCTACATTAATCTGGACAAATATAATAACAACAAAAAAGGCTCATAATTCAGTTTAATTTTAGAGCTGATTTCTGGCCACTTTGCATGGTTTTATTGACAGTGACAAAAATCACTTCCGTTCCTACATCACTAGCAATAACATTGTACTGACAAATACAGTGCTTTTAATCATTGCATGGTTTTGTGTTCATTGTTTCCCCCAAGTGATAAACCTTTAGTGGAACAAGGCATTAAGATGAACAAGGAGTTGAAGAAAACAGCAGAGTGGTCTAATCATTTTTTGACTGTATATATATATATATATCCATAAAATGACCCAGTTTATTTGGACTATTTGGACTAAGTGCTATGACAACATGATATTTGACAGCGTGGAAAGTGTAACGCTGACTGCTGATGCTGGTAACACCTCTAAACGTTAGTCCTCGCGTCCTTCACAGTATGTTTGTGTGTTTAGTGTTTGTATTTTCCGGAGATTCTGTTGTGCAACTGTTTGCTATAATCAATATCCGCTTCTTTAACCCGACGTCGTAGTTTTCCTTCACGACCAATAAATACAACAGCTGCTCAGACGATGATTAGTATTTTCTTGCAGTAATAAATTCAGGTTGTTTAAATCTGCACATACATGAAGCATATGAGTACGTTTGATCTATATTCAGAGCGATCAATTTCTATATACAGTATAAAATACATAACTCTCCACATGCACAAAAGCATATAGTGCAGTGTGATTTGGGTGTCAGTTGTGAAGACTGCTGCCCCTGTGACCCGACAACAGATAAGAGGATAAAGATGAATAAATAAATGAAATTAATGTTTATCAAACAGACGTGTCTAATGCCAGTTGATACAATGATCCATTTTTTTCATTTTGAAGTTGTATCCATGGAAATATTGTGAATGTTCATTGGAAAATTTCAAATGTATCTATATTTAGGGACGTGGGATGTGGACAACTTCACTCTTCCTTCATTCATACTTCCCTCTCACTCTAGTTCTTACGTTTTCCTCCTGTTGCGATAATATATCTGTTCATCTTGGGGAGTTTTTGGGGTTTTTTTTTTACCCTGCAGTATGATGTATGTAGTATTTGGATTCTTTAAAGACCAGTCCAGTGCCTTTGATTTCCAACAACTCAATTTCCCTTTTCTAAATTACGTTGCAATTGCACTGCAGTCCCAGCCTTGAACATTTTCATTTCCACCACCATATGGGAAAATTACTTGGAAAAACAGGGAGCCATGCAGGGAAGACTATATACTTCAAGTCAGGAATTAGAACTCCTCTGATGTATTAGGTCTGTTTGATTAACACGGCAGGCCATAAATAACAGCAAATGTTCAAGGGCCACAGTTGGCCTTAAGGGTGAACTTTAAACAAGATTTTTTTTTTTTTCTGAAAAATGGGACAATTTCCTCCTTCAACTGTGTAATTGCCGACTTCCTCTACAACAGATGTGCCGCTGTGAGTTTAGCTTTGGTATTTCTAGTTTTCTTTTATTGTCTGGCTCCATGTTTTTTTTTTTTTTATAATGAACACAAATCCTACTATTGATAAGATATAGTTGACAACTATAACCCCAAGGTTTCAGTGTCAGTGACAATTTGGCAGGCCACCTTAAGTTTAGGGGAGTTTTTGATATTATTATTACATTTAAAGCTTTAAGCTTATTCACTAGGTAAAGTGACATTTGCACATGTTACCAAATCCACAAACTGCAGGACAAATGGACTAAATATGGACTGAGGGTGAACTTTTAACTTCTGATCTGGAAAATGTATAGAAATAAACCCACCACACCCCCTTAAGACATGAGAAAAACAAATGAGAGAAGTCTTTGCAATTCCAATATATTTAAGTCAAACTAGTTTTGTCATTTTCATCATCACTTGAAGTATTTATTTGTGATATGGGGACTTTTTATTGACCTACATAGTTATTTTCAGATTTCAGATTGTTACAGATTTTAAATGTTAAAATGTAGCATTGCAAGCATGGGCGTGTGTTGACTGGCCTGCCTGCAGTCCAGAGCTGTTTTCTAAAGAACACTTTTTAAATTGAGTCTAATCTAATCTTGACATTTTGAATATGACATTTTAAGGGTCGTCCGATATCACTTTTGCTTTGATGATATTTTCCTAAAATGTGATTTTCTGTTACTAATATCGACCAATACCTTTCTATGTGGAAGCTTGACCCGGAAACCCGGAGGAAAATGTCTTACAACCCTATGTTTGATTCCAGTAAATTTGAACACCCGGGCTATGTGTCAATGGATTTTCATTATCGTAGGAAAAAACAACGCGGTCTTACCTGTATCACGCAATCATGCTAACATTGGGCCGATAATATCAAATAACATTTCTTGTACAAAACAACAAACATTAAAAATAAATATTGCAAGTAGCATAGCACTGTCACTACCCACAAGGAGGCTGTGATTTGAGTTGCAGTCATGGAGACAACTGGCCCTAGAACCCTATAACAGATAAGAGGATGAAGATGAAAGAGTGAATGAAGGAATGACTCAAGTTCATGTTTAGAAAATAGACTTATATAACGCCAGTTAATAAAAATTCTTCACGTTCCAATTTTGTCCTTTGGAAAAATTGTGAAAAGTCCATGGAAAAATTGTGAAAAGTCCATTGGAAAATTCCAAATGTTATTTTTTAAAGCCTATGTCAACAATTGTCAGACCTACATGAAGGTGCTGGCAGGAAACCCTGGAATTTGAAGTAATGGTGATTTATGTAGTTACAACATCACTCACTCTGTCTCTCGGAGCAGGAAACAATCCAAACTATAAGGTGTTTTCATCGCAATTGTTTCTTGAGTGATGTGACTCGTCAGATAAAGTAGACTGTTAGAACATGTCATTCCAACCGTTGTTATTCTGCCAGTCCCTGAGATAAAAGCAGCCCACAGGGCAGGCAGGAGGTTCAGCGTGAACACTCATGCTTTTTTGACTGAGACAGGGTCATGCAGGGTAAACGCTAGGATGGAGAATTGGTCGATTTCTATCCTGTGCTGTCCTCCGCACACGAACGGAGACGTATCATAAACTTGAAAAGGGATGGAACCAGCGTTGAAACGTATCGTACGTCTGTTAGTTGGTTTACTGCTTATAATATTCCATCAGTTGTGGTCTCTGGAACCACGCCATCTCAATCAGTAAGC
>JAFBJS010003508.1:69046-86752 GCA_016785265.1 Paraplagusia blochii | reverse complement strand
CAACTACCTCCACGTCCTCCCTCACTGCATCCATCAATCTCCTCTTTGTCTCCTACCTGGTAGCTCCATCTCTAGGATCATTCTTCTACCAATGCATCCACTGTCCCTTCTCTGAACGTGTCCAAACCATCTCAATCTGTCTTCTCTAGCTTTTTCCCCAAACCTCCTTGTCTGTGGTGTCCCTCTAATCTTATTTTCAGTATATCTAAAACAAACACACACAGCTAAAGATGTGACACACATCACGAAGTTTTGATTGTATATAATGTATATGAAGTATTTGATTGTATCCTGGGGAACCATCTTGAAATGAGGGACGCTTCAGATTAACATGAGTATCGACTGATGTCCACCGCATTCGCTGCAAGTAATACTGACGGACTCAGTAGCAAAATAACAGTTTGCTAGCCAAGGCCAAAACAACTAAACAGTTCAACAATATGAACTGATAAAGCTTTTATTTTTTGTAGCTTGAAGTCCGAGTTCAACAACCCAACAACCTTTACTCAAAATGAGAGCAACTTCAAGGACATTCATTGATGTGAAGAGCTACTTCTTTGATACAGACTTACATCACGTTACGTTTGTATTCACAGCGACTTACAGAGAAGGATTAACATTATCAAGCTTGTGGTTCCTCCGGGAATCGAACACAGGGCACTCCGCTCTTTGCTTCTGAAGCAAACGTGGTAACTGCTACTCTTTGAAACCAATGTTATAATAATGAGTTCTGGGATATACAGTAGGAGACACTCTTCTAACCACTGTCATTGCACCCATTTGAGTATCGCTAGGCCACTTTGGCCAATGTCTCTGTCATTGGTGTAAAACTGCAGGGTTCACCCCCTGGGCAAGATCTGATCCCGGTTAAGCACATTGTGTTTCTTTTTTTTTTTTTCCCAATCACAGCAGCAATATTCCTCTCACACTGTACGAGTGATACTGTCAGGGTCATCAGTCCACAGCTCTTTCCTGGTGATCTCACACTTTGCTATCCGATGATTGGGTGTGATTGGACTGTACGATCTTATCTCCGATCTCAACAGCTTTGTATAAAAGCAGCTGCCAAATGCAACTTAATATAATGTAATGTGAATAAAGACAAAAAGGAGGAAGGGTTTTCCATTTCCATAGAAGAACACTATATAGGCAGTTGGTGGCCTGGTGGTTAAGGAGCCCTGAGCACGGTCCCTGGGCACTCAAAGTGGTGTGAAACACAACGTCACAATGGCAAGGAGTTTGCTTAAAAATGTAAATATAATCAAGAATAGCATTGTGAGTAGGAAGAAGAAGAAGAAGCCATTGATAGAAGAAGTGTTAATGCTCACAGTTTCACTCTAAGACACAGTGCGAATAATACTCAGGAAAGAAAAACAAATTTCCCCAACAATTTGTGTCATTCTTTGATCAGACATGTATATATATATATATATATATATATATATATATATAGTATTATGTTCCCCTGCAGCATGGTAACGGATAAGAATGAGATGAATGAAAATGGATGGATGGATGACTATCATTGAAAACACAAAATACAGGAGAAGTATGAGTTCTGACCCTCTTGAGAACATATTTTACTTATACACGGGTGCCTTAAATCAGTGGTCCCCAACCACTGGGCTGGGGGCTGCAACCGGTCCGTGGGTAAATTAGTGCTGGGCTGCAGAGAAATAATGTTTCCTTTTGGCCCCATCTGGCTATTACTTACACTTCAAGATTCTTGAACTTTTTATACCGGACCAGCAGTACAAAGTTATAGGCTGTGTGCACTTGAGAAATCCTGTGTGCCCATGCAGATTTAATTTGAGAAGGAATATTTTATAGGTAGGACAATGTTTCAGAATACTTTAAATTTAATTTTATTGAGGGGTATAAAAAGTTTGGGGAACACTGCCTTAGACAATTTTTTTCCCAAAAACTGGGTTGGAACCATTATGTGAGTCACACAAGATTTTTTTTGGGTCGCCTTGCATCATGTTTCTGAGGAGTCCACAGTCATTTTTGTTGGTTCAAGTACTCTTTTTCATCGTTTAAAAGTTGAGAAGTAATAATAGTTCAGATATAAAGAGGTCAACAATAAAATATTCTTGTTAATGTTTAATATTGGTCAACGATTTAGGAATAATCCCTATTGACTTGCGTTGAGGAGATAACTATTTTCACATCCATAAGGCGCACCGTACTAAAAGGCACAGTCTCAGTTATGTGTGGCATTACTATATTTAACACACACAAGGCACACCTGATTATAGGGCGCGGGTTTTATATACAATCTACGGCCACACTTCCCCCTTTAACATTCTCATGGTGTTCTTTTCTACGTCTGCCTTACAACAACAACATACACATAGGGCGCACAGCACTATAGGGCGCGCCGCACCGCACATTTTGAAGAAAGTCCAAGACATTTATGTGCACCCTATAGTTGTGAAAATACAGTAATATATGGGGCTCCAACAAAAAACAGTTTCGGTAGTCTGCAATGACAGTCCATGTGGGCTAGATTGGTGAGTCCTGTTGTAGTTTATACAATTTTGAGCATTTGTGCCAATGTTTTAAACAAAAATTGAATTGTCTTTGCTTTCATGCAATAAAATTTGCAATTACACAAGTTTAAACGAACACCACACAACATGGTGCTGTATTAAATATGTATGTTTACACAACCCACAGTGATCCCCTGCCCTGTCCACGGTGTATTATGTTCAATTCATTACTAATATTTCCTTCACTAAGTTCAATTTCATGCATAAAAGATAAATCTTCAGAGTGCAAGTCAGATTGGGAAATTTTAGTCATATTCTTATCTTTGCTAAATATAATTTGTGTTCAGTTTAACAATTCAGTGAAAACCTATTTACCAAAGTATATTTTGAAATAATTAAAAAAAATTATAATTGGATGGCTATGGAGAGAAGCCTCTCGCACCATGGCTCCTCCAATCTGACAATTATGCAAATTCTAAAAGACTATGCCCATTTTTAAAATACCAAGCCTTTCTGCTCTTGGCTCACTCCCGCTGCTTCAGGGGAAAGATCAATCTCGGTTTTTGACTGCCATTCACCCTGTCGCCTGGTGAATGCATCACATCTTCTGGGTATTGTGTTTAATGTGTCATAATGGACACAATATTTGATTATGACCCAGCAATGTCTTTGTAGGCGGCTGGACCTGGAATTCATTCATCAATCTGAGCCTTTACGTTTGATGACTGGGTGGCATTTGGTGCAGGTGTGGTGACAGCTCTGCGATTGTCCCTTGGCATTATTTAGAACACCAGGAGACTCAAAGATATGTTGTACACACCCGAGAAAAGGTCACATAGAGAGATGGAGAACTGGGGCAAATTGCCTTTCTATCCCATTTCTGCTTTTGGTCACAACAGTATGTTATTTAGTCTGCCCCTGTCAGAAGTTCAGATGTAGGAGCTCAGACCCAAGACGACAACGTTGTGTTGCACTGCGCTTTTGCCAACCTGTCACTGTAGCCTAGTTTCAGCTCCTTTAGAAAAGTAGAAACAAAGGGAGAAATTGGGGGGTTTATAATGTCTATTATTTATGCTGTGATAGATCAGTTGGTATTCATTCATTTAACTTTATCCTCTTGTCCGTTGAAGAGGCAACAGTCTCCATGAGTGCCACCCAAATCACACTGCACAAGTTGTGGTTGGTGGACCCACTGGGTGTTACTTGGATCTGGACGATGCTATACTCAGAGCACCTCAGTGGCAACATTTAACCGCTAAGCCACCACTCCTACCCACCCGTTGGTATGTTCAACCTTTCATGGATTTTGTCTAAAGATGGCTCTATCCATCCTTCCATTTTCACCCATAGATCTCAGTTCGCAGTGGCAGCAGTCTCCATAGCTGCCACCCAAATCACATTGCGCCATACCGTAACTTCGTCCATGTGGTGAACCAACTGAAAGCCAACTACCCTAAATGGGATCTTTCCTTTCTACAAGATGAACCCTGGAGTTTCACACCAATGACTGAGACATTGATTCTGGGCCAAAATTAAAGTCCATGTCTCTCTCTGATACAGTATTTAAGGGTCAAAGATCTTAGCATTTACAATCTATATATAGCTAATTGAAAGTAAAAACAATGAAAGTTCGAGGAAATATGTATCATTGTGACACAGTGGAATCTGATCTCTGAATAAAAAAAAAAAATACTTTTAGGGCAGGCACTAGGGAAACCAGCCACAAGGGGGCAAAATCCAAGTGCTGGTCCCAAGCCTGGATAGATGAGGTGAGGGTTGCGGCAGGAAGGGCATCTAATGGAAAACTTTGGCCAAATAATGCGAGATGACAAAATGATCTCCATAACGGATTGGTCGTGACTGGGACCGCCGAAAGCGCTGTTAACCTAAAGGGTACGGTTGTTGGTCAAAAATGTTTACTCGCTATGGCAACCCCAAAAAAAAGAGGCAAGCCGAAAGAAGAAGAAAAAGGGCAGGCGTGGTCAAACTTTTAGACTCGTAGGCCAAAACTAGTCCTAAAATTGGATCAGGACAAGATGCGTTCAACTAAGCTAAATCACATGTCAAAGTCGTACATAGGCCAAAACATGCATTTTTAGAAATACTACTCAAATGGTAGTTACTATTGAAGAAGCCTCTTGGATGAGAGGTGAAATCTATTCAAGGAACCTGTTATTTCTGGTTGTCTTTCGAAGTAACTATTCTTGAATGACCTCTGCTTTTACCCATGACCTGGTGGACTTGAACTTAAACCTCCTGAACCAAGTCATCTTTCCTCAAACACCCTGAAATCCACCTGTATTCTACGTGACACACCAAAACCAGGTGGCTATCACCTTATCAACAAGAGCCTGCAGCGTGTCATTGGTGTTGAACTCCAAGGTTCACCTGTTGGTTGGCTCCTTAGAGTGGGTTAACCCCCTGGATGGGTTTGGGTGGCAGTCATACACAGTTTTCTCATTCAATTCAGAATCGAATACCGAAGTAGATAATTCGGGATTCGATCCAATATTAACTAATCCGCATTCGATTCACTTTGCATTCACATTCAGTTTAATTTGGTATTTGCTGCGCATTCAATACCCGCTTTGCATTCAGACACAATAAGGCAGCGAATGCGCATTGGTCTAACCATGGTCCAGTTTTAGTTTGATCACGTGGTTATATAACAAGATCTCTTTAAAATGCGGTTTTATTCAACATGGATTCTGTCAACAAATGCATGTGCAATTTTGAGGAATAAATGGAGCAGGTTAGCGTAAGATCAAGGTGACGAATGTAGGCGATGAGGAGACACAAAGAACGAATGAAGAAGATAAGGAGAGAAAATATGAGGAAGTGTTTTGTAATCCTGTTCCTAATAACGCAGCAACATATAGCGGTTGACAAGGAGATGAGCCGCTCCCGTAGCATTTTACAAACTCGTTAAACTAATACGGGTGTTGTTGTGTTCACACACACGCGGGGAGCGACAACCGTTTTACTTTTTATTGCTTTACACCTGATTAGTTAATCCAACTAGAGGTGGATTAGTTAATGCGCATTAGTTGAGGAGCGAATGCACGTTAGTTTGTAATGCGAACGCAAAAAGGGGAGCGAAACTCGTTTTGCGTCGCAGCGAAGTGCCAGTGTGAAAACGGCAATAGATAATGAATAAATTGAGCTGGATAGATTTAATCTCAATCCCACTTGGTAGTGCAACTCCCAATTTCTAAGTCACATCTGCTTTTGGTTTTTACTTGCCTTAGAAGACTAGAATATGTTTTACTTTTGGCAAGAACATCAATGTGCAAAGTATTGATTCAATAATACAAGAACCTCAGTGGGTTACACTGTAACCTACCCACTCTAACTCAGAGTGAAGGTAAACCTTAATGAATCTGGTGGCAAACCCATGGCTGGCTGCCAGGAATTGACTTTATGTATAAACATGAACGCTATACTCAAGGACATCTTTATGTATACTGAGATTTTGTGTTGCTCAGCACCCAGAGGTTCCCAGCAGTTGGAATTTTAATTCTCCCGAAGCGCTCTACTAAATTAACATGACAGGGGCAATTTGGAGTAGAAGTTCTCAGCCTGTCATCGTTCACAAAGGCATCACTGCATCATAGAGGACGTGCAGGTCCGTGTGTGGTTAAGTGTCTGCGCACCAGGAAGTCCTATTATTTATATTATACATATATATGTATGCATATATATATATATATATATATATATATATATATATATATATATTAAAAAGTGTTAAAGTGGTATCTACTTCTATTAGAGGAAGATACAACTTTAACTTATTATTAATATTAATATAGAAAACTGAGCATAAGTATTAATATATATAATTATCATTATTTTTTATCACATCTTAAAAAAATGAAAATAAATAACCATATGTGTAGGTAAATAGATAGATAGATAGATAGATAGATAGATAGATAGATAGATAGATAGATAGATGTTACTCATCTGCCTGGGGTGTTTTGAGCATAGCACCATCTTAACCCACATAACCTCCAGTGGGTGGTCCCAGCTGCCCCTGTGACCCGGCAACTAAAAACTAGATACAGAAGAATAAATGATGATAGATAGAAATGTAGCTTCATATCGTGTTATAATATCCAACTCTGTCCAACGCACATCCAGCTATTTATGTTCTACCTAAAGCATCTGTGTTTGTTTTTGGAGTACAGCACTTTAAGGTGGGAAGCTCTTTACTTATTTTACCAAAACAATTGAATTTCGAATTTGCAGTTCATAGTGTGAGCCTATATTTATAAAATAGATTTTTGGAGTACCAGTTATCTCAGCCTCACCATCTGCAGTGAAATGCAAACATTTTCCGTTCTATTTTCAGATTGAAATTTTACATTAATTTCACCTGTGAATTGTTTGTGAATCAAAATCAATCTTCCGATTGCTCGAATCATGTCCCTTATATTATATATTTATATTATTATACTATTGACATATACACAGAATTGTTTCATCACCCAATAATCTATTATTTCCTGTGAGTAACAATGAATACTCCTTTTTGTCTCACAATGTCCCTGGAGTTTACAACATCATCTCAATGCAGAGCATGCTGGAGACTAAGACTCCAGGTCAGATGTTTGCGTCAGACCATCCTGTGCACTGAGCACAGGTCAATAATGCGTCTGCAGCTCAGAAGCAGACTGACCAAATTGTGAATTGTTATGCATGGAGCTGTAGACTGATTACTGTCATTAGGAGCAAGGGTTTTAGGTAAATTTGGAAATCTTCAGATCAGATTCTACAAGAAACCATCAACGAGCACCACCTGAAATACGCAAAAAAAAAAATAATAATAACACTATGACGTCTAATAGTTAGTAGTTATTTTAACATACATGACACATTTTTTTTTTCTCCCAACTTATTTTACGGTATTCCATTCCTTAATTTATGTATGACAAACTGAGGGACTGGGGGCTAAATGTAGCACGCCAAGTCATTTTGTGTGGACCGCAGCACCAGTGCAAGAAAAATAATAATAATCACTCTTGTTATTTTTCAGCATTAAGCTTAAATAGAAGATTAAGGTGTACATCATGTTGGTACCTCAGCATAACCAGTTTTATCAGTGTATGCCAAGAGTCTAAACCAATCCTACTTTTGTAATAGGGTATGAATCCCATTCTCAGCCTTTACCCACAAGCAAATGTTTTGTCTTTATAGGCAAGTTGAAGGATACAAGTATATGGAATCCAATAAGTCCAATACACAGAGCAGGGCCTAATGCAAATGAGGACAAATAGAGAAGCCAAAGGGTACGGTCCAAAGACACAAAATGGTCGTAATATGGGAAAAAGAAGGAAAAAAAAAATCTTTAGAAGGAGAGAGGATAATCTTGTATTAAAAAAGGAAGAAGACGGATATATAATCGCGGAAGGGCAAACAAAACGCAGGCGGAACATATTAAAGAATGTTGTCGCAAAGGCATGGAACGCAAGAACAGGTGATTACGGGGGGAACATGATAAAAAGCGAGGGATGGATCATAGAGAGTGAGACAGGAAGTGAAACAAGAGAAAAACAAACCCTACAGTTGTTGCCAGGCAGTACATTTTATTTGTGATTTCCCATGGAGATGAAGTCTTTTATTGAATCACTGTGTCATCTGCATAACAACACAGTTGGAGAGGCCTCTCATTATTCTTTAAAAATGCCCACAATTAAGTACAACAGAGGTCGATACTGAGACCAAGAAGACATTTAACTTTACTTTCCTGGGATAATTGTCCTGCCCAGCTCCAAACACTAAAACACCAAAGGCATTAAAGATACAGGGGATACCATTAAACATTTATTTTTTTATTAATTTTAAACGTACAGATAAGTTAACTTTTAGATTGCTTTTGCTTTATTTATTTATGCAGAATAGCACAGGTCCAGTACTGGTACTAATGTTCCTCTGTTACAATTGTTCTAATAAAAGACATTTAGACCATGATACTAACAAAATGAAAGGTTTAGAACTGCAGGAGGACAATTACAATTTTATCAGCAGACCTGGATGGTCTAGTAATAGATTAAAGACTGATAACAATAATTTGCAACATGATGTGTATAAGAGACAGGTACTAATGTTCCTCTGTTACAATTGTTCTAATAAAAGACATTTAGACCATGATACTAACAAAATGAAAGGTTTAGAACTGCAGGAGGACAATTACAATTTTATCAGCAGACCTGGATGGTCTAGTAATAGATTAAAAAAAGACTGATAACAATAATTTGCAACATTTCCCTTTTATTTTTTCATCTGTTTTATAAAAAAAAACAAAAAAACAACAACAAATGTAACTAGGGAACACCTAAACTGGTAATTTTAGTTTGGATTGGAGCATTTGCAAACAGAATCTTTGTCTGATAATTTTTTTTTTTTTCCAAAATCAAGGTTGCATTGTCACTGGTGAAGGTGTGATCATTAACTGTGGGTTAAATCTGTTTGCTTGAACTGTCCAATCTGGTCAAAAAAACGAGACACTAATGTTGAACAAAAATTTTGTTGTCATTCGTAATGAGTCCAGAGGTGGCAGTGGTGTCCTAGTGGTTAAGGGCCGGCAATAGTTAGGCCTGATTGCCGGCCTGAGTCGTGAAGTGCACATGGGGTTATGACAAGCGATTATCACCTCATGATGGCCTCCCCACTTACTCACCATCTGCCGATTTGCCCACGCTTTCCTCGCCCACCATAACACACCGTAACAGTCAACAACGAGGAGCAGCATGGCTGAATTGACAAAAAACCAGACTGATCATGTGTGTTAAGACATTTCCTTGTTTATATACGTTGTTGTTGTCACCTTTTCCTCACCATTTCTGCTGACAGAAGGACACAAATTGGCAGGGAAATTAGTCTTTGGGTCAGGGCTTCAAAGCGGTTTAAGGAATGAAAAATTGGAAACTTTTGGCATTTTGTTTGGAACAGAACCAATTCAGAAACATGTGTGAAATGTGTTCTGGGATTAAAAATGCTTGACTAAAAATGATGGTTAGCGGTTAATACCCGTCGTTCTTTACTCCTGTGAAGCCTACAATGACATTTGTCTCCTAAAATGATGCAGGAATGAAATTCTCTACCGGTTCTAACCGGTTCAGGTCATTATCATAGTGGACCCGAAAACCAGAAATGTTTAAATACTGCTGGTTCAAATCCCTTGCAACGTAGACTTTTTAGGAGATGAATGATGGTGGGCCGTGAGGGCCAGCGAAGACATCCCTGCTGGCCTAAACATACTCAGATAAAAACACATTTCGTCTCGTTCGTCTTCTTCTGGTTGTCCGTTGCCAGGTCGCAGGGGCAGCTGGCGCCACCCAAATCACATTGCACCATATTGTGAGCCTTCCTGTGGTTGGTGAGCCCACAAGAAGTTATGTGGGTTAGGATGGTGCTATGCTCAGAGCACCTCAGTGGCAACTTGGCAGCTGGTGGATTCGAACCAGGGACCTTGCAGACCCAAGTCCGCTTCCTTAACCACTAGGCCACCACTGCCAAAAACAAATTTTTTCATAAATATTTTTTAAAATAAAAGTTTATTAATTATTAAATTTTTATTAATATAAAAAGATTTTTTTTACATTTAAAAAAATTAAAAATAAATAAAAAAAGTTCTTTTCCGATCATATTTCCACTAGCTACTATTGTCAATTTCCATGAAATCTACCAGAGCCTTCAGAATCAAAAGTGAGGGCTCTGCCTGCTGTGGAGTGAATGGACACAATCCATTCACTCTACAGCTCATCTCGCTAGATTGCGACCTCAGAGCCATCTGTAGAAAGCAACAGTACGTGTCCCGTGATTGGATAAGCTCTCTGGTTTGATTTTCCTCGACTGAAAACAAAACCGACTGTAATGTATGGCATGGCTGATTTTGAAGGGAAAAATCCTGCTGAGCTCCTTGAATTTCTTCGTATCAAAAATTTGGATGAGAGTATGGGAATTTATTTTTTTTTTCTTTACGCATTGACACGTTTGGGTGTAACCATCTCTGTGTCTACCAGACAGACGCAGCTTTCAGCATTAGCCTCCGTGTCCATTGAAAAAGATTTGATGATGGATCTGAAACGCAAAGATACATTGTTCGACAGAGCCAAGAAATAGTTACCGGCACAGTTAAATGTCAAAAATACTAAAAATAATTAATCAATTAATTCTCCCAAAAAGGAGAAACTAAATGCTGTATGTTGCTTGATGAGCCTATGTTAAGGGTGAAATAATGTATATGTGTGGATTCTCATGTCCTGGTGTTTTTTGACGTCCCAAAACTATGACGTCACTGGAGGCCGACAGTCGAAATGTAAAGCCCGCCACTTCCCAACTCCCTCTTTTAGCCTTTGACTTCGGCAACGATCCCCCTTTCATAAGTAGCAGCCTCTTTGAGGTTAAATACCAGAGCTCCCGTGTAGTTGGTTACAACTGGAGAAGACTCTTCTTCTGACAAAAACGTACTGTGTCCACTTGTCCTCGAAGTAACTCATTTTGGATTGAATGACCTGGATGACTGAGAATCTACACAAACACCGGTTGTATTCGTTTTAGCTTCGAAAGATTTTAAAACGATTCAGGAATGCTGTTTTGTTCTAAACGGTTCAAACATTGAATTTCTGTTTCTCTTTCAAGAGACAAATTATTGTGATTTATAGGCTACACAGGATTAATAAAGAACGGAACTAAATAGGGATGAATCGGTTACTGCTATTGTTACACATTTCTGTTCAGGAACAACATTTTTATGCCTGGGTTTTGATTTTGCTCTTTGTAAAAAGCCTTGGTTTGTGGAGGATGGATGGATGGGTTTCTTCAACGAAGACATGGTAGGACTCAATTGCAGCACTGGGAGACTCATCATTGGTGTTTAGGGATTTATTAACACAGAAAAACAGCAAAACCTGTCATAAACTAAACATACACTTTACCATGTACCTGAACCTTTAGGTCTAATCTAATCATAAATGGTTTGGCTACTCTGGCCCAAACCGAACCTGATAAACTCCAGACAATATCTCACAACTGTTTCCAAAACATATGCAAATAACTCCTGACCAAGACAGACAAGACAACTCCCGACAAGACATTTATTGATTTAGATTAGGACTCAGATGTGTCTTATACGATCGTACAGTGTGATCAGTCCAATCTCAACCAATCTTGGAGATCAACCCTGAGATCTACTTATAAGGTGTGAGGGCTGCCACGATTAGAAGCAAATTGCAAGTCCAACTCCTGGCTTAAGGAATTGGACTTGCGTCCGGGAGGCTTCCTGTCACCGAGCGGTGGCTCACTAACTTCCAGTAGGCTCACCACCCACAGGAAGGCTCCCAGTATGGCACAGTGTGATTTCTCGAGCAGACTGTTACCCCTGTTACCAGGTAACAGATAAGTGGATTGAAAATGAATGAATGAATGAATAAAATGTCTTGCCCTTAAGGTATTTTTCCAGAACAAAAAGTCTCCTGTTGTTGACATTTCACCTAACTTCTAATGAAGGGACGAACTTAACATCATGAGTTTTATACAGTACAGTGACCTGTCGTTATAATTAGATTTTATTCCTTATAATTTTTAACATCTCTCATCATTAAACTGTAGTATTATGTGCCACCATTAATGTTGTTCTTAAAGTACCCTGTTAAAATATTCAGCTTCTCTCCAGGGTCCCAGTGTGTCCTCACCACTATCAACTCTAACTCAAATCTTCTCTCTCTCAACTCCCTATTCTGTAGAGACTGCAGGAAAATGTAAACTTTGCTCCAGCTGAAAGTGAGTTCAGGCCCCAGAGATCCACAACAATTAATTATAGATTTCCAGTGATGGAGTCAGAGTTATGAATAATCCATGTCTTTAAACCACAGGAGTGAAAACAGCCAAGAGGGAGACGATCAACAGGTACCAACTGAGGCTTGGAGTAAATGTCTATCGCTGTCCTCCATCGAAATGCCCTCCACAGCGTTACTCTCTCACCTGGGGATTTTTATGGCAATCTAATTTGTGGCAACAAAACTTTTCTAGGACTTTTTGTTTGCATTTATAGTCATTTTTCAAATATAGTCTAATTTCTCTTAAGGGTCCTTTAGTTGTCCTAGACAAAGTTCGACAATGCCTGTATCAGATATCTCCCATCTCTGCTATTGCTTGTTGTTTTCTATTGTTTTTCCCCTTATCCATGTGCAGACGTTCGCTTAAGAGTGACATCATTAATTGCCAGCCCAGAGATGTTGTTGATTTTCACCATTTCACAATAATGCAACAATCATGCGTTGTAATAATTAATCATAAAAACTAAATTATATTTTTAGATTACTTAATAATTTATAAACATCTGAAATAGCAGAGAAAAGTTTAGTATATTGTACATTTCAATGTTTTGGAAAAAAAATAACCTCTTCGCAATTGTATGTTTGCCCTTAGATTTATTTTGTTTTTGCAACAATATTCTTAGCTCTATCCTCTGTTGCAAAAAGTAATTTCAAATTTTAGAATCAACTGTTTGATGTCAATTCAGTGTTCACCTTATCTTCTTATCTTTTACAGGGATTCAGGGGCAAAAGTCTCCACACCTGCCACCCAAATCACACTGCTTCATAGCGTGAGCTTTACTGTGGGTGGTGAGACCATTTAAAGTAAAGTGGTGGAGATTATTTTTCTTTAGCTTGTCCCTTTTTCAGGGGTTGCCACAGCGAATCAACATTTTCCATCTCTGTTCTCTCCATCTTCTACTCTGACTCCAACTACCTCCATGTCTTCCCTCACTGCATCCATCAATCTCCTCTTTGTCTCCTACCTGGTAGCTTTCTAGGACATATCTGAGTTGTCCCTCAAATGACCTCATTCCTGTCGATTCATTCATTTTCCTTCATCCGTTTATCCATTACTAGGTCTCAGGTACAACAAGCTCCAACCAGTGATTTTGATATGGTCAGAACATCTCATCTCACCTGGCAGCTGGCGTATTTGAACCTGAAACCTTGCAGAGCCAAGTTTGCTTCCTCAACTGCTTAGTATTTTCACATTTTGAGAGAGACCAGTGAACCTGAACTGCTAGGTCACCACTGCCTGTCACCACCATGCTTGTCTCCAAAAGAGAATCTAATGCAATGTAATGTACCATAAAAATAAGAATGTCATTCTTTGTTTGTAGAAAACAGATTTAGGAAGTCTAAAAGAACAAAACGTTTTTTTTTAATCTTTTTGAACAAAAATATCATTATTAAATGAGAAGTTAGGTATTTTTTAAAGGTAGGCTTTAATATCTCACATTCCCCTGTGCTCATTTCTTTAGTTCTAGCTCAGTTGAATAGGAAACACTTAATTCCACATCTTGAAGAGATCAGTGAACCATAAATTACCTTTATGGACAAGTTACTTAGGAAATCCTGATTAAATGCAGAACTGCGATGCACTTTCTGCTGGAAGTGGATATGGGTTTGCCTGCTTTCTTCTGATAGTGACTGCGTCAGCACGTCGCTGCTGTTTTTTTTTCCCCCGCTGCACTCTGCCTCAGTGCTCCGAGTCATCTGTTTATTTGTCGCTATAAAAGTAGTTTGTAGCGAAAATCATTCACGTCCGTGCCTTATTTTGAGCACCATTTTGTATTCTTTCTTGCACCTTTTGTCTCTTTTAAACTGAAACACAGCATTATCCCTGTGAACTAATGTTACCCCGACATTAACACCATATTAAAAACCATCAGGCTGAACGACAGTAAACCATATTTAGAGCAGGACCCGACCGCGTTCATGAGTGTGCTCTCTTTTGCTATTTTAGGTACGGGGGCATCATAATAAACTCTAACCACTCACGATAATTAGCTATTGCATAAGCTGAAGCCAAGCCAAAGGGCTAAAGCACATTTTTATTGTAGTTCAGGCATTACTAGGCTTCACTCTTGGTCTTCCTCCAAAAGAACAATTTAAGAGAATTACTCGAGGCACATCGAGTCGTCAAAATGCCTACTGCGTCAGTGAAATTCTAAAGAAAAGAAAAAAAAAAATCATGAAATAGAGAGATTCAACCCACACATGTGGCCTGTGTTAATTTGTCAGACTGCCAGCGTATCCTAAATGAACCTTCCTTAACGAAGACATCTATGGAGGAACCCTATTGTTGTGACGGAGCAGTGGGTTTCCGTTGTGTTGAATCTACCGTGTGTGGGTTGATGCAGTAGGACTTTACGACAACACAATAACAGGCGTCTCTTGCTCCGAGTGCATTTATTAAGGGCCTCATATCCATTTATTTATTTCTCCGGGTTGTAATTTCAAAGAGAAAGGACAGAACACGGTGCTCTTCTGCTTCTTTTGTCCTCCGTTATTAGGGGTTTAGAGTCAGTGGCACATATATAAATAAATCAGATCAATGTCATGGTGCTTGTTGGTCTTGTTATCAGTGCTTGGGACTAATAAAAGGGCTGTAATATGTGACCTTGACTCAAAGTATATTCCATTATATTACTGGAATATTTACAGTCTTCAGTCTTTGCTACATCCTTGCATCACAGGTAATTCTGGTATTTAACCAGATGATGAATACCTGCGAGAGGAGGTTAGATGTTTTGGGTTGTTTGATGGACCACACCCTGTTCCAGGTGAGTTGAATGCACAAGTCTAGAGGTGTGATTGGGTTGTGTTGATTGGCGTCACCTGAGTGAAACTTTGTTTAGTTTGTTGGGGTTTTTTGTCTTCAATTTGATGAAACTGTGGTCTGATTTTCAGAGATAAGTGATTTTTTTTTTTTTCTTCTGGGAAGAGAGCTCAGGTGCCTAAGTTGCATAAGGGACAGTGGTGGCCTAGTGGTTAAGGAACAAGACATTGGTCCGCAGGGTTCCAGGTTCCCCACTTACTGCTCCACTGCTCATTAACGTAAGGTTACATTTTATTGTGTTTAGTGGTGTGCATCACAAGGACAAGGAGCTTGCTTTACGTTTCATTGTGAGAAAGTGCACACGCGCAACAGCGGCAAGATCAACAATTTCAGACGCATGTGCGCCATAAGCGTAGCCATGGGTGGGCCAGGGTGGGCCTGACTGACAAGTGGGTGGGCTCAGGCAATCCAATGAAAGGGCTGATCAAACTTGGTTGACCCACCCTAATATTTTTATGGCCCACCCATTTTAAGGGGTCTGACTACACCCCTGATGTGTGCAACATAGAAATCTAAGGTGAATGATTGGATACATTCAATAGACATTCAATTAACATGGAACTAAGCACTCGTGTTGAGTAACCAGACCATGACCCATATATGCAAATATACATAACCATATATGCAAATATATTTAAAACAATGATCTGTAGACGACTTCATCTTGATGAGGGGAATATCATGACACTGAAGTCAAACTATAGATTCTAGTCGGGGAGGTGAAGTGTTGGTCACATGGGCACTTGGGCACAAAAGTATGAAGATTAAAAGATATGAATACGGAAAGAAAGTGCCAGTTACTGACAGTTACTCCGTGATCACTTCCTGCCCACCTACACTTGCTGCCTGTAGGTGGGCAGCAAGTGATCACGGAGTAACTGTCATTTGTGAGAAAGCATTGTGAACATCGAGACTCCTCAATCAAGACTCCGCAAGAGTAAGATAAATTGTATTTCTTATGTATAGCTTGATTCTTTTTTTCAATTGTGTTGTAGATTCATAGTTGGTTCTATTTGCTGTATTTCTTGGATTTTGGTTGTGACACAAAGTGCCATGTTGTCATTTGTTTCCTCAGACTCTTCTTTAACTCCATCCTTGGTGGCAGGAGGTGCTGCAAATGCACCAAAGGTTGATTGGTCAGCAAGAAAGGAGAAAGGCCTTCACCTTTTTCGCCAGGGGGAAGGAGTTGTCTGTCTCCATGGCAACAGCCGGGACTCGAATGTTGCCGTTGAAGATGGAGTGGCGGGTGGACGCCAAGGTGGGGTGGCCAATCTCCAGTTACTGTCAAGGTTCCCCACTCCCTCACAGAATCTGACATTCTCAGGGATGTCCAGCCCCTCGGGACTGTTAACACTGCCATTGTCATGTAGTTGCTGGATTAGCAGTCTGTAGGAGAACGCCAAAATGTTCCGCCAATCAAGCAGTGTGATGTCACACAGATTTTAATGGCTCCTCTTTGAGATTTTGGTTGTGATACAAAGTGCCTGGAAGAAAGCGTTCTCCTCTGCACTTAGCCCAGTGTTCCATGTTGGTTCAGTCACATCACAGAGGGTGATGGCTCCAGCATGAGCAGCAGCTGGTACCTTGTTGACAAGCAGCATGTCCCTGACCTCAGCCAAATCTTTCTTGGTGAAGACAAAGCTTATGAATCCTTTATTCTGGGGAAGGAACCTCTTCCCAGGTGGCAGGATTCTCTTCCAGGTGGCCCCGTATAGCTTTGCGCATCATGGTGTTTTTGCCCATGAGCACAAAGGACAGAAACACAGATGGCTTGCAACTGCTTGTATCCCAAATTGTCTGCCATGACAATGAAACATTTGGGAAAGTCATTCAAAAACTGAATGATTTTCATAAAATAGTTGAACTTTCATGTGGCGCTATCTTCCCTTGACATCTTTGCCATTGTTCCAAGGATTGCTTACTAGCTAGTTCATTGACAAGGTAGTACTGCCTAAGAAGATACTATGTATAGCACGATTCATTCATCTATATCTGCCAATTGGTTTCCAGATAACCAGGGGCAGCAGTCTCCACCCAAATTACAACTGCACCGCACTGTGAGCCTGCCTTCTAGACCCACTAGATGTTATGAGCCGGCAGTGCTATATGCTCAAAGTACCTCAGTGGCAACATGGCAGAACCTTAAGCCTTGCAGACCCAACACTGCTGTATGGTGCTATTGTGAGTTTAAATAACGTGTAAAATAATACAGTTCAGTAATACAGTAAGGTTTCTGTTTATTTTTAGAAAAAAAATGACCTTATAGCTTAGAAAATAACCTATAGAGGTGGAGGTTTGCAAGAGGAATGAAGGTCAGCTGTAGCAAGACACAGTATATCTGTGTGAATGAAAGGGAGAGTGTGGAATGGTGAGGTTACGAGGAGCAGAGGTGGTGAATGTGGGGGAGTTAAGATACAGAGGACCAACTGTTCAGAGCAGTGGAGACTGTGGAAGAGAGGAGAAGAATAGAATAGAGTTCAGTCAGGATGGAACAACTGGAGAAAAGAGTCAGGAGTGATCTGTGATAGAAGAGAGTCAGCTAAGGTGA
>JAFBJS010003508.1:48368-64408 GCA_016785265.1 Paraplagusia blochii | reverse complement strand
GTTTTAGTTCAGCCTTTCTAAACAGTTGATCACATGATCTTCAGTCAGCAGGGTAATAACAGAGTCTGCCTAAGCTGGAGCAAACGCAGCTGTCATAGTAAAGTGTCTAAGACCATAATGATACACACACACTCACATATATATATATATATATACACATACATATATACATATATACACATATATACATATATATACATATATATATATATTTGTATATTTAAAAAAAAAAAAAAACGCCGTACACAGTATGAAAAAAAATCCATCAATGTATCACTCACAGCGTGCAATGCTACGTGTTGAAGGATGTGATGCAGGCAGCTCCCAGGCTGAACTGTGATTAACTGTCACCACATATGCTGCTCCATCGTTTCCTCATTTCCCCAACCAGCTTTACACCATATGCATTTCATCGAATAAACTTTTGATTTCATCATCCGTGGAGGGGGAGTAGGGAACTGCAACCATCCATATGCTGCCCTTAGAAAAACAGCTTTTCCTTGAAACAGAGAAATTTGCAGGCGTGCATTGTAACGACGGTGGAGGACTTGGTGAAGAAGATCACCTCCTCAGTTCTTCATTCATTCATCATCATATCTGTTGATGAGTCTGCAGTCTCCACAACTGCCACCCAAATCACACTGCGCCATACTGTGAGCTTTCCTGTGGGTGGTGAGCCCACTGGTAGTTATGTGGGTATGGAGGGTGCAATGGCAATCTGATTAATCACAGGATACATTGTGATTGATCACGATTAATTGTTTAATCATGAATATTCATAATTAAACATGATTAACAATTACTCATGGTTATATATGATCACGATTATTCATGACCATGATTGATCACATTATTCATATGAATATAAGGGACAATTGATATTAATTTTTTGCCCCGATCTTACGTGCCGATATTGTCCAAACACTAAGTATTTAATTTTGATAATAACCAATGCAATACAATACAATACAGGTCAGCTAACAATCCCTCATGGTTTGGGATGAAATGGACAGAAGAATGAAAGCAAAGCAAACCACAAGTGCCACACATTTATGGGAACTTCTGCAACAGACTCAGGAAGAACCTTTGAAGAGCATTTGATTTCTAAATTATTACAGAAAGAATGCCTCGTGTGATCAGCTGTTATACAGTATGTGCCAAAGGTGGCTACTTTGTTGAGTCAATTGTTCTGAATACATTTTGTTCTATAAATTGATTCCATAATTTTATTTTTTTTGTACTATGCTTTCATGTCTGAGTGCAATGAGACATAAAACGGCATCATTTTCAGCAAAAACACTGGAAAAATTGGGGTGTTCTAAAACTTTTGACCGGTAGTGCAAAAGCACCAGGTGTGGCTTTATTAAAAAAAAAGGTAGCTCAAATCAGGTAGTTCAAACAAAATTAGGATTCTTGAGCAAAAAGGTTTAAGTGTGTAGCAACTTTCTCTGGCAATCCTCAACTACAGGTTTATTTGTCATCCGGAATAGAAGTGCACCTGGGTTGCCTACAATACACAGCAGCAAATTATTAAGTATAACGTGTCGATGAAAAATAATGTTCATGGTCGAACTGTGTGGAGTTCTCACTCACCGCCCGATGGTGAGAGTTCTGCTTCAGCTCACACAGCGAGAGTCATGCCGAATGTCACCCACCTTTTATACCCAGCATTGGGATTTCCTGATTCCAGACAGGTGTGCTCATGTGGGGAGGCGGTCCAACCAATGCCACCAATGCCCTTGGATGACACAGCCTAAGGGGCGGGGCCTTCTCAGGTGCTGGTTCGGGGGTGTATGGTATATATATATATATTTTTTTTTTTTCTGGATATTTGTGGAATGGAAAGAAAAATAATAGCAGGTTTGTAAACAATCTGATTGAAGAAATTATTTATGTAGATAAACATATGTTTATGAACATATGTTAATGGAAACTTGCTTTGCAAAGTTAGTTTGGCTGTCATTAATGTGTACCTTAGAACCATATCAACCAGTTCGTTGCAACCCATTGGCACAGCCTGACTAATGTGAGGCCAGCCGTCCATTATTCAGCTTGCACAAACACAAGCTAGGTGTTCACAGAGTGTTTTAAGCTAAACTAAAAGCCTTTTCACGGTGTGTGTGTAAATACCCATGTACACAGTGCGTGTCATTCTGCCCATGCATTAGAATGCATTTTTCTCAGTAACCGAACCACCTTGTCATCATCAGCATAAGCAGCACCTCACACAGTGATGTGGGTGAGCACAGGTCAACTGCTGCTCATGCTGCTGCTATGATGCCCCTGTGTAGGCTGATGGCTCTAATGGAAGCTGAAATACTTAAGAGGTTCCTCTGGCATTTCCGAAGGAATAAGAATGTGATGTGAGAATTTTTTTTTGCAGGATAAGTACTTTAAGTACTACTGTCCTTTTACCGTACAGTACTCATTACCTTCCAACCCACTGCGATCCTTATTATATTCAACTTCTACAAGACAGCAAGAAAATGACTTACTGTCAGTTTCTTCAGGTTTATGTACCACAGTAAGATTTCTAAACTTATATAAGGGGGATTTTAACTTGATTCTCAAATGTAATGCCTGGAACATTGAGGATAATTGTCTTCATCGGGGGAAAACAAATAAGTGCATTTGTAGAGATATGTTTTTGTTAAATGTAAAGGACATTTAAGGAAAGGAAATCAATTCCTCGAGTGCTTTAACCCATTTTTGGTACCTACAGTTCATGACCAAAACAATGCGATCCTGGATACAAGAAGCTGAAATGAATGTTCTCTATAGGGTTTGCTTCCTTAGGTGCTTTTCACAGGTGGCTAGATGGCTATTCACACACAGAAAGGCCAGTTGGGGGGGTCTCAACTTTGCGGCCCGTGGGCCATTTGCAGCCCGTGGAATGATATTTTGCGGCCCCCACCTTGATAGATGAATTTCTAAAAATATTTTATAGATTTGTCCTCCACATTTCATGGTAAATCCTATAGTTCTCCAAACCCGGATCCACAGTCTCCTTCTGGTTCAGTATTCTACTACCCAGAATCTATGGGAAGCTTTCTTTAATATATATTTTTTCTTTTGTATTCAACACTGAAAGCTGATGCAGCCCTTTAGTGAAATGATTGTGTGGTTGCTGGCCCTCAACTTATTTCAGTTTGAGACCCCTGGTCTAGGGTGAAGGAAGTCTTGGTATTCCTGATCCGGATGCTGTCCATGTGACCAGGCTCTGCATTAACAGACAAAGATGGATGGGTTAGGGTTGATGGATGGACAATTTATATGACAAGTATATATGTATGTATGTCTTATTTATAAGTTGTATAACATAAGTTGTTATAACATTATCGGTGATGTTCATTGGTTCTATCGGGGTGAAAAAAAAGGCAAATTTAAGTGTTTTTTTTTTAGATAAATGCTAACAAATCTATATATACTGATGACTATAAAAATCCACAAAGAGATTCCATCAAGGAAATCAAATTCCTAAAGCGTTTATTCAGCCAAATAAACTCCAGCAGGTCTGAACCCTAACCCATTTGTTTTTTTCCGCTTAGATTTAATAGTCAAAATAAAATGATTCATTCGTGTCTAACAGCAGATTGCTCATTAGCATTCAGGTTTTATAAACACTATAATGGGATTTTTCTTGTTTGGTGTGAACTGGCATGACCAAACACTCTGAAGCATAATCCGAAACCTCCATTTGTTTTTAATGCATCGCCCCCGTTGTTCCTGGTTCAATGTTTACAAAAACAATGAAAAAAAAACAAACAAAAAACTTTTAAAGGTAATAGAAAACAAAAAAAAAAATTAGAAGCGGAATCATGGAGCCCCTGAATGTGAGTACCATAATTTGCATAATAATAGAAGTTTGCATGTAATTGTGAGGTTCGTTGCGAGCTGCTCAACTGTTACTCCGTATTTTTTTTTTGTTTCTCTGGGCTTCACATTTCCGGCTGATGAAATTTGTACAATGCTTGAATGACAGAGGGGGAAATAACGTGGAGCTGAACCTCATCACGGTTCCCTTCAAAACCATTAGAACACATCTGTTCTCCTGGAGTTTCATCAAGTTTCACAGCTGGAAACTACACGGGAGCAACATTAGTTAATGGGCACAGGAGCGAACGGCCGGAATTACCCATCAGCTCCCATTCACATTGAGATAGAATGGTGTTATTTGGATGGAGCCACATGTTTGTTACCATGGGAGGAGCAGTCAATGTCAAGAACAAAACACCGAACAGCACTTGTTTATATCCATCGATATAAACAACAAACAAAATAAAAACATGTTGTTTTTCCTGACATTAGCGTGCGGCGTGTTCAACGCCGTTGGCGAACAAGTGCTTTTTAGTTTTCACCTGAATGAAATATTTACCACACAGACCTCCACACATTCACTCACAGATGTAACACATGCAGATGTTGGCATTAAGTGGCCCGTGAGCAGATGTCATCATCCCCCCCGCGGCCCTTCTTCGGGGGTCTTTATTGCTCCGTGTTGACCCACTTTGACGTGCACAGTCACCTGAGTCAGTTTAATGGTTTTTCTCACATGGGGTCTGAGACACAGACGGAGGAAAGATCACTCCGATCATCGCATCTGCCCCACTTCATTGCAACAACATCGGGATCAGTGGAGACTGTTGTCGAGGCTGGAGCCCAGAGACTGCTTGCTTATCTTTTTTTTTTTTTTTTTTTTGTTTTTCTTTTTTTTTTTTTTTTTTTTTTTTTTTTTTTTATCATGAACAAAGTGGTCTTGAATGTCAAGCAATTCTGATATTAGCTTTGGGGATATGACCTTTTAAAGTAATTCAGTCACCTGGGTAAGACAGTGGGTATTTTTATTAAACAGATCTGCTTATTAAATATATTGTTTAGGGATCTCTCTCCTATCACCGTTAATGGGTTCCAAGACCGAGCCTGAAAAGGGGAAGATCTCGAAAAGTAGAGACAAGGTGTATGTCAGAATATTTATGTGCATATTTACCCTGTACGAACCTCCCCCACACTGTTATTACCCCTCTCTAAACTGTACTGCTCTTCCACACACTCTTCATTTTTGCTATGATATTTTAGTTTATTTTTTTTCGGTAAGGCAGCAGTGGTGGCCTACCGAGATGGTAAAGATGTGGACTCAGGTCCATAAAACTTCAGGTTCAGACCCATCAACTGCCAGGTTGCCATTCAGGTGCTCTGTGAATGGCATCATCCCGATCCATATTAATTCCAGTGGGCTCACCACCCACAGGAAAGCTGACAGTATGTAGCAGTGTGATTTGGGTGGCAATCGTGGAGACCACCCCAGAGACCCAGCATTGAATGAAGATGAATGAATGTTTATCATAAAAAATTAAAATAGATTGATATGTACTAGGGGTGTGACGATTCACTCACATAACAATCCGATTCATATCTCAATTCACAGGCTACGATCCGATTCAGTAACGATTCATAAAAAAATATTAAACAATTGATTTGGTTCAGTTCGATCCAAAACGATTAATTTGCACACTCCTAATATATAGCGAGAGTATATTGGGGTGTGACGATTCACTCATAACGATCCGATTCATATCTCCATTAACAGGCTCCGATCCGATTCAGGAACAATTCAAAAAAAAAATATTAACAATCGATCCAGTTCGATCCAAACTGATCGAAACGATTAATTTGCACACTCCTAATATGTACTACATACACAGACAGGTTGATAATGCATTTTTACACATTTACAATGTTTAATGTTGACCAGTCCATCATTAACATTGACAAATATATTGATATCATGTCTGTAGCAAGTAGCATTTTCCATATTGATAGACTACAATATTGACCTCTTATTGTTGCTTTTGAGATAGCAGTAGTTGGTCAGTCCTCCCAATATAGACTGATGGTCCACCCACTCTCTCCAGTCCATTGTAGACATTTCAGGAGACTATTAACGTTGACTGTAAGCTACACAGGATTTTTTAAAAAAATTTTTAATTAAGCCGGAATTAACAGGATACCATACATTTTCCATTGTTTATTTTCCCAAACAAAAAAATACATATATGTTTCGGGTTTCATTATTGCTCATTTCTGACAAATTTGAGTTCCTTGAATGGGTTCAAAACCCTGCAACTAAGACCTGGCCCACGCCCTGGAGAAGTAGTGATGAATAGATGGGTGACAACAGTCATTTCTTGGCATACATTCTTTATTATTGGAGTTTTGGCCCAGAGGCAATGTCTCTGTCAATAGTGAGGACCTCCTGGACAAGATCAAATCCCGGTCAGTGCAATTGGTGACTTCCTGTGGGCTCACCATGAGAGGCAGGTATGGTGCAGTGTGATTTGGGTGGTGAAAACAGAGATAGCTTTCCCAGGGACTTGGTAATAGCTAAGCAGACAAAGATGGATATATAGTCGTGATATACTTGCTTTATTGTGATTATTTTAAAGTCTAATTTTATACACATTTTCCTCACTTAGGGATCTTTTTAGACACAAGTAAATGATCACAAACTACGGCGATTCACAGGTTCACATTACAAATGAAGCACGTTTCCAGAGTTCTCTTGAATCCATTACATTTGCGCCGGGAAACGCAACATTTATCCCCCGTGTCATCATCTTCTCATTTGAAGAACATTTTCCTTCAATTAGAGCAAGAAAAGGTATGGTGTCCCACACATGCAGAACCAACCACAGCTCTATGTGTAATTTGCTGCAGGAGCCGGTGGGCTTTTCACTTGGCTGCCTCCATATGCTGCATGCTTCACACATGAAAGCCGCAGGCCGGAAACAAGACAGGAAACGACTCTCCACCGCGCTTCCAACACGCTGCTCCCGTCTCTGGGGCTCGTGGAGTTTTGCATATGTGAGCCCGAAACTCGGGTACGACATTTACTCTCTTTCCTGTCTCCAGCAGTACTGTCTCATTCTGTTTTCCACAACAAAAGAGGAGGCAATGTAACATAAATGGATTAGATTTTGCAATGCAAAAAAACCAACAAAAAACACACAAACAGAACAAGCACAAAAAAAACAAAAAAAAAACACTCTTATCCTGCCAGAGCAGTCGCAAGGAAAATATGTCATTATTTAACTGTGACGTAAGAAGCTTTTGCCACCGGCACATGATTCATGAGATCATTACAGACGTACCAGCTGCTGCCCTTATATACTGATTTACGTATTCTACACCTCTGTAAATACTCTCAGTGGAAGTATTCATGATTCTTCCTGCCACAGTGAATCGTATTATAAAGCTATGGATACTTAAATGGTACAGTAATAATCACAAATCCTCAATATGCGAGCTGACATTTGCTGCTTTTTTGATTCCAGCACTTAAGAGTTTTTTTTTTTCCCTTTTTATTCTTTAAATGAAAAGATGCTGTGATTTATTTTTTTTCCAGCGACTCCTTTAAGGGACCTCCTGCTGCTGTAGTCATTTGATCCAAAGTGCAGGGCTCTGAAAGCTCTGCTTTCAGCAAACTGTTGTGTGATTATCTCCACTAGTCACGATCCTAATTAAAATGGAGTTCTGACACACCAGGGCAGACATCGTGGGCGATGCACAGATGTTTCACATGGCAGAGATTCAGGCTTGGAAACATGCAGGAAACTTTTTTTAAATTTTAATGTGAGGTGAAACACGCAGACATGGGGATATAGAAAAAGATAATTTGTGACCGACCAGAATTGATGTCAAAAAGGTTTCGTTTTAAGCAACTGGACTTCTTCTCAGGTGTTGAATGACGTTTCATTCCTCAACAGAGGAACTCTTTCAGGTTCTGGTTGATGTCAGATGAAATTTCTACTCCTCCTAGACCACTGCCTTCACCACTGGACAAAGGTCTAAAGAGTTGTTTTGCTCGCACCATTTTGGGACAGAAACTACACCTGATGATGATCGGCAGTTTGTAGGTCCATTGTCCAGCTGTGAATAAGACTCTCTACATGGTCACACTGGTCTAGAGAAGCCTTCTCTGGTATTGAGCAGTTCAACTTCCTAGAATGGGATCTCAAGGCAGAAAGGTCTGTAGCAGACAATTGATGGGAGTGATCTAGAAGTGTAGAACTACTAGAGTTCTCTCTTAAATCAACCAGAAACTGATGAAGTTCTCAGTTGAAACGTCCATAACTCCTGGAAGAAGTCTAGTTCGGTGGTTCAGTGGTAGAATTCTTGCCTGCCACATGGGAGACCCGGGCTCGACTCCAGGCCAATGCATTAGTTTTGGGGGCAATTGGTGGCCTAATGGTTAAAGAAGCAGATTTGGGTCCGTAAAGACCGCGGTTCGAATCCCCCTACTGCTGAGGTGCTCTGAGCATGGTCCCCCCACACACTGCTCCCCGGGCGCCGGCTCAGGTAGCAGCCCCCCCGCTCACTACAATGACGGGATAAATGCAGAGGCATGATTTTCCGGAGGATACGCCTGAGAGATTAATAGAGTTCTAAAAAATGATAAACTTTTCGGCTATCATGATCTGAATCAATCAGAGTCATCACAGACATATTCCTGACCAAAATGTTTTAATGATAAATCTCACTCAATATTTCAGTAGTAGCAGCTGCATTAGTTTGTCATAATTCTTTGTTTCAATTTATTCCAGCATCTGTATAAAGTCCTGTCTAGAATCCATTCTGTCCACTGTAGAAGACAACAGGGAGAGTTCCTCTGTATAAGTAACAGTAAGAAAAACCACTGGAGGCAGCCATGTTGATGGACTGTTGTCATGGTCTAGCTAGCATCTCGTGTCAAACCATGGCACTAAAATCTTATTAAGCCCTGAAGAAGTTTGTTCGGCATAAATTGTCTCCCGATAAGGAATGGACAGGATTTTAGTGTCAAACTTTTTTTTTCTGCATGCTTTATGTAATCCATACCTTTTTATGAACTTAGGACCATGAAGCATCACCTGCAGAGGTATCAAACTGGTTCATCACATGGCGGCTATGGCTGCACGTCTTGGTTCCAACCTATCCAGAGACAAGTGACTGACCAATCAGCTGTCTGGAGACTAAAAGTTGCCAAGTCAGGTTACTGCTGGTTGGTTGGAACAAAAACCTGCAGCCACACTCAATCTTGGTGGAACCAGTTGGACTAATTAATCAGTTTAATTATTTTCTGCACAATTTAATTAAAAAAAAAAAAAAAAAAAAACATTTTGAAAAAGTAAAAGAACTTCCTTGGCTTAATGTAGTAAAGTAAACAACATTTTCTTTAGTTTGGAAATTAGATTCAAACGTGATTTTCTAGGCCATGGAGCGAACTAAAAACTCCGAAGTGTTTTGCAGACCAAATTATTCCGATTTGTTCCAGAATGTACAAATTATGGTAATTCCATTTTGTCAGATTTCTTTATCCACAAAAAAAAAAAAAAAAAAAAAAAAAAAAAAAAAAAAACATTTTGAAAAAGTAAAAGAACTTCTTTGGCTTAATGTAGAAAAGTAAACAACATTTTCTTTAGTTTGGAAATTAGATTCAAACATGATTTTCTAGGCCATGGAGCAAACTAAAAACTCCGAAGTGTTTTGCAGACCAAATTATTCCGATTTGTTCCAGAATGTACAAATTATGGTAATTCCATTTTGTCAGATTTCTTTATCCACAAATTTGTGTTATCCGAGCGTCTGTCTTTTTCTTCAATGCCAGTTCTAAACACCCAGTAAATGTTTTCTAATCTGTCCACATCTCAAAACACCATATCAGTTCCACGCTCATTGTGACAAAGCAAAGTACAAAAAAAAATATGTGATTGTCTTTGAATTGCCATCTCACTAGGCTGACTATTCTAAGATTGGTTCAGAGAAAAAAAGTCAGTCAGACAGAGTTGTCGGAATCACTTGAATGCACCGTGGATACTGACATACAGTATAAGTCAGAGCCTAATGGGCTTCAGATCATTTACCCTCAGGGTGAAGTGAGTGCAGGTCAGCAGGGGACAGTAGAAGCATTTGTACTATAGCATTAGTGCAAAGAAACCTTATGCTGCTCAACCTCAAAGAGCCATTTGCAGAAGTGATGGGCGGGGCCTGGAGTCTCATTAGCATTTAAAGGTAAATGCACAAAATGATTTTTTGACTTTTGACCGTGGCTGTTTATGTAAACATCATGTGTTCACTTTCAATACAGTGCATTGATTGTCAACAGCAGGTGCGGCGGAGGATTAAGGACGTAGACCTGGGACTGCAAGGTTTCCGGTTCTAATCCACCAGCTGCCAGGTTGCCACCATTCCAACCCCCATAACTTCCAGTGGGCTCACCACCCACAGGAAGGCTCACAGTATGGAGCAGTGTGATTTGGGTGGCAGCCGTGGAGACTTGGTAATGGATAGGAGGATGAAGATGAATGAGTGAATGTCATGTAAAAACACAATTTTACTAAAAATACAACCCGGAAATTATAACCAAACTCCAGAATTTTTTATTTTTCTTTTGGGATGTTTTAATACAATTTCCTATATTTTTGTGGAAAGTAAAGGCATCATCACTTCTTCGCCCCTTCCAACTACACTTCATGTTCTCCCTCACTGGATCCATCAATCTCCTCCTTGTCTCCTACCTGGTAGCTCCATCTCTAGGATCATTCGTCTACCAATGTATCCACTGTCCCTCCTCTGAACATGTCCAATTCATCACAATCTGGCAATGCTTTTTCTCCAAAACTTTCTGTCTGCTTTGTCCCCCTTATGACCTCATCCCTGATCCTGTCCATCCTTGTCTCTCCTAAAGATAATCTCAGTATCTTTAACTCTGCCCCCTGTCTTCTGCCTATTGGTAGTGTATTTGTATGAAATAACACGGTTCAGTACGTGGACAGTTGCCTAAAGAGCTTTCGACATGGAGTGAACAGCGTCACATGACCTGCAGTGAAACGACCTGAGAACTGAGCCCTGGTCAATAAAACATGACACAGTCCACAAAACATCCACTATGTGATGATATTTAACACACACACACACACACACACACACACACACGACCCATCCACAGACATGCCAGTGCACACAGATGTGATTTAACAGATGGATTAGTAACAGAGCTGGATGGACTTCAGGGTAAAATTTGTCAATATCAGTGACAGCTGCTCTTCCCTTCTCTCTTGCACAGTGTAGGTACATTTATAACAGTGACTCAGCCTATACCCTAATGGAAAACATCAGTAAAGACATGCGTCAAAATAGATTATAGTTTCCTGAGACATAGACTGAAGACAAAAGAACTTCAGCCAAGGTGAAAATCACTTTTTTTTTTTTTATTAATACATTTTTGTAGTATTTACAGTCCATTGCAAATAAAGATTTGATATTATTATTACTTGTTTTTGTTTATTTGCCATTTTTGTTAAATATTTTTACTAAAAATATGTGTTTCTTTGTGAATTTTGAGGTAATTTGATATTTATTTGAATATCATTTGCATTCTCTTAACCTGATTTTAAAAAAAAAAATCTCTAAAATTACACAAGTAAAACTATGAGAATAAAGTCTCCAGATTGCAAGTTCACCAAAAAAAATAGGATAGAGAATAGGGTTCTAAGTATAAAGTTGTTATATTATTATATGTGTGAAATTGTGATGGGAGTTAAAGATGAGAGTTAAAGATCTTTAGGGGTGACTAGGATGGACAATGGACAGGATCAGGAATGAGGTAATTAGAAGGACAACACAGACAGGAAGGTTTGGAGAAAAAGAGAAGACAGATTGAGATGGTTTGGACATGTTCAGAGGAGGGACAGTGGATAGACTGGTAGAAGAATGATCCTAGAGATGGAGCTACCAGGTAGGAGACGAAGATGAAGGTTAAAGAGGAGACTTATGGATGAGTGAACCTATTTATCATAGCCCAACATCACATATTTCTTCTTTCTCCTTTGAAAAACATCAACTTCTCATGAACGTCCCTTCCTTACATACATTCACGTCCGTCCGCAAATTCTTTACCAGGTCCTATGGGCAGCAGTCTTCAAAACTGCCACCCAAATTTGCACCTTCTCATATCTTCCACCTGTTGGTCAGCCCACTGGAAGGAGCAACCACCCTAACTGGGGTTTGCTCTTGCCCTGGACTTATTTCTAAACATATTCATTTTGTTTTTTATTATGATCATATGTAATTTTTTGAATTACATAACAATATTTTGCTTGTTTTTTTTTTTTTTTTTTTCTTATTCGACTAATAGATTGTCCTTACCACTCAGCTTTAAAACAATTATTAGTAAAGTCAGTTAACGCTGTTTAAAGCCAGACATAAACTATGAATTTTTTAAAATAATTTCATAATTTCAAAATAATATTTTTTAATCTATCTATCTATCTATCTATCTATCTATCTATCTATCTATCTATCTATCTATCTATCTATCTATCTATCTACCTACCTACCTACCTGCGTACCTACCCACTTACTCATCATCCATCCATCCATCCGTCTGTCCGTCCGTCCATCCATCCATCCATCCATCCATCAGTTTATAGTTTACGAGTGGTGTCATACAGGACACGTCTGGCTCCTGTAGCAATAGCCGCTCTAAATGAAAGCTTCTGCAAAATGTATTGTAATATAATTGTAACTTTATGAAACATTAATAAAACAAGAAGGAGGAAGAAGAAGCCAGTAGTGGGAGATGTGGGGATGCTCACAATTGGTCTCTGAGACAAAGACAAAACATTTTATTTTCATAGGATCAATCAGGAGGTGATAATCTCTTGTCACAACCCGGAGTACACCTTATGAAGCAAGTTGCACGACTGAGCAAGAAATCGGGACAAAACTGTCTCAAAAATCACACATCGTACCTTCGTGACCTGTTTTACCTTCACACATTTCCCGAGCGACTGATTTGCGGCCCAGCTGTCAAAGGTGTGAAACGATCATCATTTTTTCACGCTCCTGTATCATTAATGAAGATTCCAACACAGCAGCTATTCATGTATCTAGTAAATGTCTGTAGACGCTGCACTCCTTTCCCATCACCTCCCATTCACGTACTTTCACAGCTGCCAAAACCAATCCCAGCCAGTGTTGCATTCGGGGACCGCGACCGATCAGCGTACAATACCAGATCAAATCCCCGACTTTCCGGCTGGAGAGAGAGTCCAGTCGGATTATTGAGCCGCAGCTGCCACACCGTGGCAGGCATGATGGGAAATGAACTGTACATGACTGCGAGCGGCAGTACATTTGCGCGGAGAGGGCAGATGAAGTTGGAATCAAATTTAGATAATAATATTAATGTTCGCTGCAATAAATTTCCATGCGAAACATCATTAAACGGAGCTGCCCCTCAGGCCTGCGGTCAGGGGATTTATTCAAATGAAAAGCACGGAAATCCACGTATGTGTGACAGTGAAAGCACGATTTGACTCCAAAAAGTCTCCAGAGTAAAACCAGGTACCAGAGAGAAGAGACGGGGATTAGTTCATAGGAAGGGTTAGGTGTTGGAAACTGCATTTACATTCTGCACATTTCTGAAAAAAGGCCTTTGGATATTTTCATTTTCTCAAGGTCTGTCTATTTCTGTTTTTCATTTTTTTCACCATTTGAGTGTATGTCTGTCTTTCTGTCTATCTATCTGTCTGTTCGTCTATCTATCTATGTGTCTTTCTGTCTGTCCATCCATCCGTCGGTCGGATCTATCTATCTATCTATCTATCTATAGCTGTATAACTGTAGCTGTTTATTTTGTACTGAAGTTGGATCACATCTGCATCATGTATCTACCTACCTACCTACTATCTATCTATCTATCTTTCTATCTTTCAGTCCGTCTATCTTTCAGTCCGTCTATCAGTGTCCGTCTATCAGTCTGTGTGTCTATTTATCCTGTCTGTCCTTCTGTTACAGCTTTAGTTCAATGCTACCGTTAAAGGCTCAACACAGGTTCTGATTTCCTCATCATTTATCTGATTTTCTGATAAATCTTATTGACAAAGACCTCTGTTTTGTTTCTTTATCCCATTTGTGACAAATCACAGATGCAAAATAAAACACAAATCATATCATGGTCATATTTTATAATTTAATGCTTATTTCTTTGTTATGTAGCTGCAGGCCAGTCTAGTTGTTTTGGGCTGAATTTGACCCACGTGCCACAATTTGTCCTAAAGTTGGACTGATTGATGAGCTTAGTAGCAGATAGGTAGAATCTAGCCCTTGCACCTTATTTTGTCTTATTTTGACACAATTTGAAGTTGTCTTTTTGCTGTTGCCCGTATTCCATTTAGTAAAATTCTTGTCTCTTGTTGATGTTTACCCATATTTTTGCTAGACTTTGTTCCTTTTTCCTGTTGCTTTGGTTTGAACAGTGCGGAGTCCTTCTCTCCAGTCTCATTAAACCCCTCTGATCAGACACTTCAGAATATGCTCTGCATTTTTATTTTTCTCCTCGCTGTTACGTGAGCGGGAGAATCGTTTCATCAACACTGTGTAGGCTACTGTCCTTTTGTTAGCGAGCGCAGCATCTGTGTGGGCTGCACACTGGGCTCCACTCTCTTTATGGCCAGGGCATGTGAAGACCTGGACGGCAGACAGACAGATCCTGCAGACTGGTAGGCACTTAAGTACTGATTGCCTGCAGATCCACAAACACTGTTGCGCCTGCATACTAAGCGCATTATCGTGACGGAGAACAGCCGTGATCTCTGAACCTGTACATTTCCATTCTAAAGGATGAGGCGGATGATGAATGAAACAGTAGCTGAAGGGAATGAGCAGTGATTCATCTCACCATATGCAGATACAGTATGTTTGGTCATTACTGTACAGTTTTACATTTTCCTGCAAAACAAACACTGATACTTCAATGGTTTAGGGACTGGATATTGTACATCAGGTTAAGGATGTGGACTTTTGTCCAAAAGGCTTTAGGTTGGAATCCTCCTGCTGCCAGGTTGCCACTGAGGTGCTCGGAGCATAGCACTATTTAGAACCACATAACTTTCAATCTGCTCACCACCCACAGGAAGGCTCACAGTATGGAGCAGTGTGATTTGGATGGCAGTTGTACATTGTACTGTATTGTACTGTTTCACTACTACTATAGAGCTGGGGTCTCAAACTCAAAATAAGTTGAGGGCCACCACCCACACTATCATTTCACCAAAGGGCCGCGTCAGCTTTCAGTGTTCGATACATAATCAATACAAAAGAAAAAAAAAGAAAAATAGAAAATCTGTTTCTTATAGATTCTGTGTAATACAACACTGAACCAGAAGGAGACTGTGGAGCAGGGTTTTGAGAACTAAAGGATTTAACATAAAATGTGGCGAACAAATCTATTAAATACTATTATAAATTCAACTTTCACATCAAGGTGGGGGCCGCAAGATATCATTCCACGGACTGCAAATAGCCCACGGGCCATGAGTTTGAGACCCCTGCTGTAGGGAAAAGAAAGAATGGATATTGTATAGATGGTGCCATACCCAGAGCCTCTCAGTGATGACTTGGTAGATGGTGGAATCGAACATGGAACCTTAGATTCCAGCCTTCCTGTAGGTGGTGAGCCCAATGGGAGTCATGTGAGTCTGGACGATGCATTTATCATAGCAACCAGACAGCAGATCTGAACTGTGCAGACACAACTCGACTTTCCTAATCAATCGGCCACCACTGCTGCCCTGAAACCTTTTATTTTATTTTATTTTTTTCTGGATACCTCTATTTTGTGACACAAATCAATAGACATTAATCCTAAATCAATGACCATTTGTAAACAATAATGAGGACTTTTTTTATTATTATTGTTGACCCAGTGACATCTGAACAATCAGTATTCCTGGAGCTTTAAGCAACGAGAAACAGTTATTGAACCAGGAAAAATTATTGTGAACTTCTCAGAAAAACACCATCCATGATGTATGGTTTAGAGACACTGGGAATGGGTAGAGACCAGGAGACAGAGATGGAGTTGTCAGAGTTAAAGATGCTGAGGTTCTCATTAAGGGTGACAAGGATGGACAGGATCAGGAATGAGGTGATTAGAGGGACAACACAGACAGGAAGGTTTGGAGGAAAAGCTAGAGAAGACAGATTGAGATGGTTTGGAC
>JAFBJS010003508.1:34210-44621 GCA_016785265.1 Paraplagusia blochii | reverse complement strand
AAATCTGGACTCTGTGGTGGACAATCCATCTCATGCTCCCTGAACCAGTCTTTCACAATAAGAGCCCGATGAATCCTGGCATTGTCATCTTGGAATATGCCCGTGCCATCGAGGGAAGAAAAAAATTCCATTGATGGAATAACCTGGTCATTCAGTATATTCAGGTAGTCAGCTGACCTCATTCTTTGACCACATACTGTTGCTGAACCTAGACCTGACCTCCAATGGTAGGCTCGTACCTGTTTGCTGCTTTTATTTTGGCCAGGCAGTGTATTTTGATTTTGCATTGGAACTTTATTAACTTGGTACAAATCAGAGGAGATCCACTGCCAGTAGAAAATAAACAGCCATAGTGTAGCTGTCACACTCCACCAACACTGGACCAGAACACAAGAACCGGAGACCAAAACAAGCTGAAACTCAAGACGTTATACAATCATCATATGATAAAGAACCACTCTTTTCCTTTTGATGTTTGAGGCTTCCAATCATGATGAGATGTTTAAGGGAGGCCATGTTAAAAATCAAGGAGCATCTTCTTTGCTTTAGCAACTAGTTTCTGCAGCCTGAAGACCTCTTGGTTTGTCAGGTTGGACTCCACCTTATGTCTTAAAATGTCTGACCAAAGTGTGAAACCCCTCCAGATTTGGGAAATGTTTCAGTAAATTCAGATTCCTGCATCCCTTAGTCTGTCTCAGGAATAAAACCAGATCTGCTGCAGAGTTTGTCTGGGTGTTGGTCTGGAGAAAGGGAGGCAGGTCACTGTCATCTGACACACACTCTTCAGCGCCATTGTCCTCAGATGTCAGAACCTCATCTGGTGCAACCATCCGAGATGTATGGGGCTTGCAATGAGATGATATATCTGATATATATCCAATGCTGCACCTTCATAGATAGTCTGCATTAGCAGCGTTTTTTAGCTTATGGTGTTTTTTTTTGGATGAACATTGTCAATGCATCCCTTATTTAATGTTTTATATACATATTTTTTAAATAAGTGGACATAAACTAAATTATTCCTGTCATTATTGTCACAGAGATTCTGGTATATTTAACAAATGCTACGAGGTTTTACATAATTTTGCGTAAATCCCAATGTAAGCAGCTTAACGCTACCTTTTCTGAACTGCAACATCATTCCTGGCTAATAGTCTAACATAAAGGAGTAAAACTCATTATCAGAGCTGTCTTCACATAAGCTAACATAATTTAGTTAAGGAGAGGTTTAAAATGCTTTGAGCAGCAAATCTTTTCAGTTTCATCTTTTTTTTTATTTCCCCCCACCTTCCCTAAGTCCCTGCGGCGTACTTTCTATATTTCAGCAGACATTTTGCAGGATTGAATTTGGCTTTGCTTACACAAAATTAATATCTAAGTGGTCACATTAGCCTGTGCGAGATGAGGCTGCTGCCAGTAGGAGTGCTGAGTGGAGAAGGAAATAATTGTGTTGGTAAAACTGAGAAAATATCTATGAAACAAATACTGCAAGAATGAAACGATTTCTGACATTACATCTAAGTTTAATTCCCTCCTTTTTTTTTGGTTGCACTGAAAACAGCCCAGGGCCAAACATAAAAATGATTAAAAAAAAAATTACCTGGAGTATGACATGGTTTTCTCGTTCTTCAGATATGTGATGTAAATCTTTTTCACAGTGAAACAAACTTTAGTTTCACCAGTGAATCTGGACCAAACAAACCTTTGTGTTATAAATAAATGGAAAATCAAATCTATATATTAAATAATCATCATGTGTATTTGTTTCTAATTATAATTTTTCATACATAAACAACCCCAAAAGAGGCCAGGTTGAGATGGTTTGGACATGTTCAGAGGAGGGACAGTGGGTACATTGGAAGAAGAAGCCTAGCGATGTAGCTACCAGGTAGGAGACAAGGAGGAGATTGATGGATGTTTTATATATTTGATGTGATCTTGTGGGCCAAATTTAACAACATCTTGGGCCGGATTTGGTCCCTGGGCCTTAGTTTGCCACAAAACTTAAGAACAAATTAAAAAAATACATAAGCAAAACATAAGATAAGACAAGACAGAAAGAATAAGATAAGAAATTAATTCATTTCCTATTTAGCTAAGGAGCCACATATGTTGTACTGCTGTAGTAATACCTCCTTAAAAACAAGGATCATATTAAATATTAAATAAATATTTATATTAAATAATATTTACCTTTGCACTATATTGGGGGACAAACTCAAAATCAGGGGAAAAAAAACATGATTGATGAAGTACCAAGACAGATTTACTCAAGCTGTGGGTCCAGGGAATGCATACAGACCAGCTGTCTATGTAGCATAATTGCTAGCAGTGGGACCAATGCCTTGTATTTGGCTCATATCAAAAAATAACAACAGAAAATGCATCAGATTTTCCACCTAACCGGGGAAAACAACGTTGGCTTTTGAATCATATTTGACACACAGAACCTTGAAGAAGCCCAAGGCAGAGAAAGAAAGAAAGAAAGAAAGAAAAACAAACCTTTGCGCTCATGCCCTGACCTGAACTTTGATGTCAAGAACTTGTGAAGCAGCTCAGGATGCAGGCTGGCTAGCTTCTATCCTGGTATTTGAAGGAAAGGACTCGTGATTGGAGAATTGTTAGTTTGATTCCAGGCTCTGATAAAAGTGCAGCGTGTTGAGGATGCTGAAAACCTTCACAGGGGTAAAAAGCTTACAAGAAGCTTTTGTTGTGTTTGTGGACAACTACAAATTGACCCAGACATGGGAAAACTACGGCCTGGGGGCTGGTTGTAGCCCACCAAGCTTTTCCAATCATATAAGGTCAAACACAATAGTGTGTTATGGGAAGCATAAAAAAAATATAGTGTAAGTTGTTGGAAACACAAGAGTTTGGGTTAAACTCTATGTGAAATGGCTGCACACATGAAGGGGTCGTCTGTAAGATGAACCCTTTTATTGTTTTATATCACTCTAAAATCCTGTAAATTACATGATTTCAAGTGTATATAAAAGATCCTTCATGAGAAAATTGAATTTTTTTTATTTTTTTTATTTTAACATGTGGACTGATATCTGGACTGATAGAGACCGAAAAAGCCACTCACATTACGATACATGTACCATAAGGGTTGGGATCATTTATGGAAATATAAGCTGTCAACCTACCTTAGACCGTCCATCACTGATGTCCATTAATGCCAGACTTCCGGTTATGTTCTGCCCAAGATGGACACGTCCCGCAAGATAAGCTCAAAGTGAAGCCTAGTATTGTCACGTCTACTTGATCTCAAGTTAGGAAAAAGAACCAGTTACGTTAAGCTTACGGCAAAAAAGTTTGTTGCAAAAATACGTCCATTTTTTTTTTTTTTGAGACATAAACAGAATCAGCATATTTATGTTGTAATGAGATTTTGGTTCATAAGCAGAGGAAGGATTGGACACCTGATTGCCCAAGTCCAGGGGTGTCCAACTCAATTCCACAGTGGTCCAAAATAATAAAAAAAAAAAATGACATGAAGACACGGGCCAGACTTATTTATTAAAAGAGTGAACTGTAAATATTTCTCCCTCTCCAGAAATGAAATGCAAGGGCAGTGCTACGGTCTTTTGAGGCTCCTAGCGAGATATTCCTGGGGCCATTACCCTATTAGTGCCTGCAGCAAGAAATATTTTGACTGGGCCCCCTAGTGGCTGCAGTCCCAAGCAACTGTCTGGCTTGGCCTTCATTAAGTGCCACCTGTGAATAAGTGTTGGTTTCCAGAAACCTTGAATCTGGAAGAGACGCTTAATATTATCAACACATGAGAAAATTACTTCAAAATAAAACACAGAAATAAATCAATATTTGTAGTCATTCCTGATACTGTCAATGTTTTTTTTTTTTTTTTTTTTTCAGACCTACAACAAAAAAAATCACAAAATGTCTCTGCTATAAAAAGAAAAAGACTATGTACTAAAACCTACACATTCTGATAGTATATAGGGCCTATATAGTGGTGGTCCAACTCTAGTACATACTTGATATGATCTTGTGGGCCAAATGTAATCACATTGTGGGCCAGATTTGGCCCCCGGGCCTGAGTTTGACACCTGTGCCCTAGACCAATTAAGAAGACGACTGATGACAACAGTCCAACATGGCTGCCTCCATGGTTTTACTTGATGTTACTGATACAGAGGGATTCTCCCTGTAGTGTTCTACAGTGGGTTCTAAACAGAGTTAAAACAAAGAAAGCCTCCATGGTCTATATTGTGTTTATACTTCTACATTGTCTCTGCAATGTCCATGTTCTCCCCATAGATGGCGCAGATAGTGCAATTTGATTTTGCATTTTAGCCATATATGTGTGTAAGTTTTCTCAGTTCACACAAAAGCTCCATATATTTGCTCCTTATCGGGGTCCGTCTGATTTTGGGAGGAATTGTGTCCCACAAGTGTCCCACAAGTCCAAAATTTTCCCCATGCCTGCTTTACATAGAAAGTGGTAATGGACTGATTTACTAAAAGAATCTGATTGTATTTTGTTGACAATATTAAAACCAGACTGGACACAGAATCATGAATATGACAGAATAAAAAGCAGTTCTTTTTCTTCTATTTCTATGGTTGTTGTCTTTTTGGGGATCGCCACAGTGGATTTTATACCTCCCTCACTTGCTTTTAGTCCAACGATCTCCATGTCTTTTTTAAAGTCAACGTCCCCAAAGTACTCTTTCCTGGCAACATTATCTCTAATACCTTTTGTCCAAAATATTTGCTATCTCTCATCAACACACAATCCAAACCATCTCCACGTCTCCATGTCTCTGACTTCCATTTCATCTGCTCCACATTAACCGTCCCTCTGATCTGATCATTTCAAATCCTGTCCATTCTGGTCATTCATAGCGTAAATCTCAGAATCTTCAACATCCTTCTCATCCTGTGGTCTGAGCCACTGTCTCAAAACGCTGTTGCCCAACTACTGTAAGTTGCAAGAGATTTTTATTTTTTCTTCATCTTGCATCATGTTTCCAAGGAATTCACGTCTATTTTTGTTGGTTCAATTAGTGTTTTTCACTGTTAAAACCCGAGTAATGCTAATGTTTAGATACCACAGGGACAACAAAAAAATATATTCTCATTATGTTGAACAATGGTCAATGATTTTGGGCCGTGAGGGTTTGTTTCCAGAAAAAAAAAGTAAAAGAAACTCGAGCCTAACCCTTACATCATAGCATATCTCACAACTGTTATAAAGCTTCCTGTTTACTCTTCTTTTAGCCTTTTTTTCCGAAAATCACCCCTGAGACTCATCTCCAACCATTCCGCCGTATCTTCACCCTCTTTTGAAGACACAGTTCCTGTGTGTTAATGCAAGTGTTGCCCCCTTTTTTTTATCCTCCTTTCCTCACAGCGAATTAAGCGGAAACTGGCACTCGAGCACTTTGCCATATCAATTATACATATCTCTCGATGCCTGTCAACACACAATCTTTGTGAGTTTCTCGTAAAAGTATACCAATATGTGCTGGACACTATTTACAGACACGGAGCTCCGTTCTCCTGATTGAGGTGAGGGCAGCCAAGCCTGAAGTGAAGGCAGAGCAGCTCAGCTGGGAGCAGTGAAAGCGCCAGCGTCGAGAATTTACCACCGTTCAGCCATTCTCCGCCATAAATAAAAAAAACCTTCAAAACGTAGTTGCAGTGTACGAGCGCCATGTCAGAGCCATCGGAATAATCACGCCTGTTTTGTAAGGTTCTTTCCGTTGTGTAGGTGGCGCGTTTATCCCGCGGGTCACGCCGAGCCAGGTACCATGGGGGTCTGTGCCCTCCTCAAGTGTTGCCTGTGTGCCCACGCTCTGCGTTCTTCTCTTGGAGCTGTCTGTTTCTCTTGGTGGTGACCAAGCTGTCAGATATCCATGCAGACGAAGAGGAGGCGGAAGAGGAGGAAGAGGAAGAGGGGGAGTCACTAAGAGAGAGTTCAGGTTATAATATCTTTCAAATTAACAGTTCCTATATTGGGAAAGTCGTTTTTGCACAATATCTTTTATTACCAACATATAATTATTATTTTAGATTTTTAAATTATATGTACCACCAATTTATTGGCATTTGGAATTTTTTAAAGTGAGTTCTTGTGTTAACTACAGTTTGTGCTGCAGAAACCTGGCATCGAGGACTGGGAATCTGCCCCAACTTTAAGTCCAGATTTTGCCCCCTCCCCCCAAAAAAAGGCCTGGGAATCTAACCTCTATCTTCTCTGCTTTAAAGTGAGGTGCACCAACCTCTACACCAGGGGTGGGCAAACTTTTTGACCTGCGGGCCACAATTTCCCCTAAAATTGGACACAGGGCCGAGTCAAGAGTAGAGAGATGGAGCGTTTGTGTAAGCTAAGATAAATGGCAAGTAAAAGTCATGTATCAAACCCAAAATACAAAATTTCTGATAGCCTTTATAATGTCATCTACTGGGGAAACGCAGGAATTGTAGGGAAAAGTCGGAAGTTTAATTATAATAGAAATTAATTATTTAATTTGGACAGGGATGGCGGGCCACATTAAAAGGCTCAACGGGCCGCATGTGGCCCCCGGGCCTTAGTTTGCCCACCCCTGCTCTACACCATTATCCCCCAAACCTTGCATTATTGATTGGTAAAATATATGACCATTTTTAATGGACTGGCCTTAAAGATGTGGCTGGTAAATTCAATTGAATAAAATGATACAAACTGCATTCATTTATATTCTCCAGGTCTCCACAACTGCAACCCAAATCACACTGTGAGCCTTCCTGTGGGTGGTGAGCCCACTGGAAGTTACGTCGGTCAGGATGGTGCTATGTTTTTTCATTTGCTAGCTTGCGTTTCCATTTCTTTTTTCAGCAGTAATATATTTTGAGTGGCCTTCACTTGGGACCAGAGGCAGTGACTCTGTCTTTGGTGTGAAACTCCAGGGTTCAACTCCTGGGCAAGTTCGAATCCCAGTTGAGGCCCACCCCATGCGGGAAGGTACAGTGCGGTGCAATGTGATTCAGGTGGCAGTTGTGGAGACCACTGCACCCATGATTCGGTTATGGATAAGTGGATGAAAATGGATGGATGGGCATGTTATGTGTTATGGGCTTGAGCAGACCTTCAAGAAGATAGACATGACCAAGGAAAGCATCTTGAGTCTTTCCCAGAGAGAGTCCCAGAGAGATGTGGTTCATGTTCCGACCATAAATAGTAGAGAAATAATAATAATTTACGTTTTTTTTTTTGTTTTTTTTTTTCTGTGCCCCAGTAGCAACTGATCTAGAGACCGGTTGGTCTATGGCCCCAGGGTTGGAAACCACTGTTCTACACAAAAGATTGAACCAGCAACCTGAGAGTAACTCATGCCTGTTCAAAGTATTGTTTTATAATATTTGTTACAAACCAAATGCATTTAAAAGTCAGAAAAACTAAAAAAATCTACGTCACATATATCTTCAAACATTTATTTTTTTTGCATGAACAGCCCTGTGTGGAGCCTTATGTTGATTGGCTAATATATCACAACTCCCCTTTATTTTGCAGGACTTTTATTATGTGACCTAAAAATGATTTGCTGCAGGGAAGCGAGCTGGCGGATCGGGTCACTCCAGGTTCAGGTCAGAGTTTTGAAGGTGTCGGTGAGTGAACGCCAGCGCGTCTGCGATTTTCCCTGTCCTAGAGCTGCACTTGTTCGGCTTCCAGTGTCCACATTTCACAGCTCTGAAGTGACTGCTGCAATGAGACCAGACATTACAGCGCGTACGTGCCCAGTCCTCGCTCACCCACTCAGAGAGAGAAGAGCATCTGCAGCCTGGACGCTGCTGCCTGGCTCACTGGGGTCATCCCCCAGGCTGCGTCATTACTGAGCACATCAAGATGCACTCTACCATAAATTAAAACCAGGGACTGGTTTAATTTACGCAGGTGCACAGCTTGGATGCTTTAAATTGAAAGAACACATCAGATTTTGTCATTTGTAGCCTCTATTCTGTCGAGACGCTTTCTTGTTGTAAATAATGTTCAAACTCAGGTATATCTCATTTTAATCTGCCGGAGCAGACTCAGTCTTGCAGTATACCAAGCCTTGGGGTGGGAATATGTAATATAGAGGCCCTTGTTTTCCATAATTTATCATTGATGTGTATTGATTTACTATCAAGGAGACCGGGGTTTGACCTCTTCAGTGAAGTATGGTCCACTTCAGTGGCAGTCCTGGCTCTTCCATCCCTGCCTTTCCCCCATGAGTTAACCCTGTAATTTACAGACGGCCCCTACAGTCTACAGGGGCTTATTAATGCTTTCCATTTGTGTCAGCGTGTGTCTGCCATGTCACGGCGCAGGACACTAAACCCATGTATTTCAGCAAAGAAAAATAACGGGAAATGCCAATCATTTCTACTAATGTGTGTACCATCATGGAAAATAAAACTGCCCATTAAAGTGTTCCCTTTGTGTATCGCAGTTCCCCAGTGAGATTTTCACAAACATATTCTTTGCAACATTGTGCAAATGTTTGTTTTTTTTCCATTATTATTGTCATAAAAACATTTTCTACAGTTAAATATATATATACATATATATGTACATACATATATACATATATATACATATATACATATATATCATCATCGTATACATCATCATCTTCATCATCTGTTCGTTGCAGTTCCAGAAGTCTCCACCACTGCCACCCAAATCACACTGCTCCATACTGTCAGCATTCCTGTGGGTGGTGAGCCCACTAGAAGTTAAGTCGAATCGGGATGGTGCTATGATCGGAGCACAGTGGCAACCTGGCAGCTAGTAGAATCAAAGCCTATTGGACCCAAGTCAGCTTCTTTCACCACTCTTCCGCTATTTCGGACCTTCAAAATACAAAATGCCTAAAAAATAACTGAAATATATTTCTGCTAGCTTTGTTAACCTACTCTACTTTTTCCCTTTTCCGGCTTTGAACACATTACCTTTGTGATAGTGGAGGTTTCAATGCATTAATCAAAACACATACAGTTGGACTGGACTGGAAGATGATGATCTTCATGTCAACATGGCATCAGCCAGAATATTTACCATTAAAAACGTTAGAGTTGAGAAGACTACAAACAAATTTAAAATTGTAACAGAGGAATAAAGTTGGGAAAGATAAAGAGCAAAGACCTTAAAGGTTCTTGTAATTAACAGGCTGATGAGTATTGGGGTTGGGTATTGAAATCCGGTGCAACAGAGACAAATGCCGAGGGCTCAGACTCAGCAGGCCAAGGACAATTTGTGCTGAATTTGGAGAAAATAGTGGTTATCCTGGTTATCCTCTCAATAAAGTTATTCAGTTCTGTCCTTATTGTGAGGTGAGATTTAAGGATTCAATAAGTGTGAGGAAGCTCCACAGGCAACATTTCTGTTAGTGTTATATAAATCCAGTATGTGTAACCTTTGAGCTGAAGAGCACCGTTGGCATCAGGAACCACCATGTCAACCGCTGTGAAGAAAATGAATGCTTTGTTGTTTATCGCCTTTCACAACAACTGCATCAAAACTGTTCCTCTAAACCAAACCAACAAAAATAAAAAGACATGTGTCAGTTTTTTTGGGGGGGGTAATCCATGGATTTCACAAAGCTTAAGCAGATCTGAGGACGTGTGAAACACAATGAAAATGTGTTTTAGATGTTATTGTCTTCACGTCTCTGGTGAGGTAATTTGTTTTTCTGTCTTTTTTTTTTCTTCTTTTTATAGGGAACATCTTTTTTCTAAATACAATAAAAAACCCCAGTCATGTCAAAACAGGTCTCACAATGACGGCACAGAGATGAAAGAAGGCTGTGGATAATCTGATAGAGGAAGTGAGACGATATCTTTAAGGTTTACGCCGCAATTCCAGAACGATTTGCAAAATCATCCCTCGTTCGGTAAAGATAACAAAAAGCGAGACTTCGTGTGTATATTGACTTGTCCCCCAGAAATCTACTCGGAGCTGTTTACAGATGGAAATGAAATGTGAAAATCAAATGATGGCTGCTTAACAGTCAGAGAGTTGTCTCAACATAAATGGGTAAAAGTCTGCCTTTAAAACAGTCATTAGTGGTTTTCTCGGTTCTACAGTTATGGAACAAAAAAAAAAAAAAATCAGATGTTTGTCAGCGGTAAACTTACATAACCATAGCTCTCTAAAGAGTTCATGTGCTTGTTACATACAAACAATCACAAAATATATATTTATATTCATTCCTGCATTCATTAATCTTCTTACTGGGTGGCAGGGGGCAGCAGTGAGCCTGCAGGTGGTGTATATATATATATATATATACATAATGGCATAGGGGAAATAAATATGTGTCAACATATGCAGAGAGTCAAAATATATAGTACAATAAGTGTGAAAATATATTCAAAATATATATATATATAAATATAAATAACGTGGGGATATAAATAT
>JAFBJS010003508.1:0-16858 GCA_016785265.1 Paraplagusia blochii | reverse complement strand
GAGACGGTGCAAAATATTATTACTCTATCTACCTATCTATTTATCTATCTTTTTCAAAAATACAAAAAATGTTATTGTAATTGTATTTGCCAGGTAGCCACTGAGGTGCTCTGATCATAGCACTATCCTGACCCAAATAACTTCCATTCATAGGAACCAGCCATAGTTAGGCTAACAGTTGGGCTGGGTATTGATTCAAATTGTCTAAATCGATTCGATTCGATTCACAGGGGTTCGATTCGATTCAATTCACGATTCGCTTTGGTTTTTTGATTCAGTTTTTGTCATATCAATTATAGTTCGGTACCAACGTTATTCTCAGAAGAATCAAAGCTAAAATTGAAACTTAATCCATTTGCTAATAAAAAATGTATTTTTTTTTACATTTATTTCCATCACAAATTTACTCAAGGCAGTCATATTAATCCTTCATGCATTTTTTATTTAACATGACTTGACCCAAAATTACAATGCGGACTCTAGTTTTAGATTTTAGATTTTAGTGTCATGTTGTTTTTACATTTGTTTTACATGCGAGTGTGTTAACTCGCACGTAACCACGTGAATACGTAATCACCTGTGGTGCATGAGCTCACGTAAAGTTGTTGGATAAAGAAGGAAAAAAAGATACATTTTTGGATTTATGAATCAATATCGTCCTATTATCAAAAATATTGATTAAAATCGATGAATCGATTTTTTTAACCCAGCCCTAGCTAACAGTATGGTGCAGTGTGACTTGGGTGGCAAAAGTGGAGACTGTTGCCCCTCCCAGTCAGTAAGGGATAAGAGGCTTGAATATGAATGATATAATGTTGTATAATTTTTCTATAGTTGTATTCGTCTGCCATACCATCAAAATTATTAGGCCTGGACGACTGCTGATGTAGAGGTTGCTGCACCTTGCTTGGAGGCATGGGTGATTCCCAGACCTCTTTCTCAACAACACATGAGAGGATGAAGGAAAGGAAGCAAAGTCCTTGTCATTGGGAAATTGTGATTCACACCACAGCACACAATGAAATGTGACCCCTGTATTTAACCCATCACCAAAGTGAACAGTGGGCAGCTTTGCACGCCCGGGGAGTTGTGAGTGGGGACGGTGCCATGCTCAGTGGACCTCAGTGGTACTTGGCGCTATTGGGATTCGAACCAGGGGCTTTGTGGACCCTAGTCCTCTTCCTTAACCACTAAGCCACCAACTGCCCCAATGAAGATAAATGAATATATTTATTAATTTATTAATTCCTTTTCTTTTTCTTGTCTGTTGCCGGGCTGCACCCAAATCACATTGCACCGTATTGTGAGCCTTCCTGTGGGCGGTGAGTCCACAAGAAGCACCTCAACAGGTGGCAACCTGGCAGCTGGTTGGATTTCGAGCCTGACGCTCAGTGGAGCCAAGTCTGCCTCCTTAACTACTAGGGCACCACTATCGTATCTTTATATATCTTTATATGTATGTGTATATATATATATATATATATATATATATATATATGTATGTATGTGTATATATATATGTGTGTGTGTGTGTGAATTTATGACTTTGCAAAATCGGATGGCAACAGGATTGACATTTCTCTCACCAACCTGGGGTGAGAAACTTTTTTTTTTTTTATTATTGGACTTTTTCTTTGGAGTGTTCAATGTTATATTTATTTGGGGATGAGGTCAATCTGACCGTACTGTGGGTCTCATCGATGGTTATCTGTCACACAGTGTGCTGTCCTGAGATTTACTGGAGAACTGCCTTCTCCTGATGAGAGCTGAATGGCTCAGATTTCTCTCGGTGACACTTAAAATGATAAAGGGTTAGAAGACGAAAGAGGACAGAACGTGGCCTTTTGGGAATGATCCGGTCTCAGAAAGTTCAGTTTCAATTTTGTCATCCTTAAAACGTTTGAATATTTTATCATGTGGGAGAGGGTATTGCGACTTCAGGATGTTTGTCTCCCTCTTGTCTGTCTTTGGTTAAAACATTAACCTACTCAGAACCAGATCCCTGTGGCGGTGCTGCACTAATCAACAAAGGCAGAATCTAATGTGTTGAAATGCTGCAGATGAGCATAGGCAAATAGTTGCTGTCTGATTCAGACAAATCTGGCTGCTGTTGTGACAGGACTGTAAGACATGGCCAGCTTTAATGGAGTCTCCTGTGCAGGAAATTCATCAAGCGGCGCAGGTGCCTGCAGCGACAAGACCGAGCTTTGCATCTCGGCATCTAATTACATGGGCCTAGGAAGAAGACGGTAAAAGAGAGACGGGGCAATGCTCAATATGCCTGCCCCTGCCATTTGATGATGCTTGATTACTAAAGGATTTCCACTATCATGAGGCAGCCAGCAGGTGGCTAGGGAACCAGCACAGAGATGTTCCTGGCACTCTTCGACAGACTCATTTCTGTGAGCTCCTAAATTTATGATGAACGGCTCACACCCTGGAGAAAATCCTCACTTCTGCGCGTTGATACTCAAAATCTGCGGCGGAGCTCTTCCCAGACTCCTGCTTTTATTTTCCGTCATACACATTCATAGTTTTACGCTCAAAAGCACAAACAGTATCTTGCGGGGAATGTTTAGCATACAACAGGGAACTGTGATCAAATCGCACTTCAGATTAAGGAATTAAAGAGGCCGTCAGAAAGCATGAATGCTCACGAAGCTGCAAGCCAGTTTCTAAAGTTGATGTTTCCAAAGCTTAAATGCTAACCAGATAGTATATTTCACATGTGAGGGGAGACAGACGCACAGACAGACAGATATACCGTATACAATATATACATATATCAGTAGAGCTTGACCACATAGGGCCGGAACAGTGACCAGTGGATGAAAGTGGATCAGTAGGCTAGTAGTAGATCGTTTGGTTAACATTAGTAGTATTAGTAGATTAGTAGGCAACAAGTGCTGCTTTGTGTGGTGTTGTTGAGTCATTGCAATCTTAAATATTATCTTTTTTTAATATTTCACCATGTCAATATTACTACTGGCTTAAGTTTACATTTTATTATATTAGTATATTATATTATATATATATATATATTATATTATATTATTTGTATTAGTGTTTTTGTATATATATATATATAAACATAGCCTCATACAAAAGCACTGCATATACATTCATATTTATACACACACATATATGTCTAAATATATACAGTATATATACACACATATACGTCTAAATATATACAGTATATATAAACACATGCATATATATATATATATACATACATATATGCATATATGTATGTATATATGTATATATATATATTTACATACAAATACATTCATACGTTTACATACATGCTCATAGAGCATGTCCATATGGTTTATTGGCAATCCATATACCAATATACTATTTAATAAATAAATAAAAACCTCACATAAAGGTTTTTCACCACATTTTTCTCCGCACTTTATTAGTGCCAAACTATGGCCCGTGGGCCAAATGCAGCCCGTTTCCCCTTCTCAATCCAGCCCACAAAACTTTTCCCTACCTCAGCTTCATTTTCCCAATAGATGACATAAAACGTCTAAAAGCATTTAGGCATGTTAGCCTCTAAATGTTACTTTTGCCTTAGTTCACACAAAAGCATCGTCTGTTTTCTCCTGACACGGCCCCCGTGTCAAATATCTGTCCAAGTTATTTTGTAATACTACATCTCTCCGAGTATTTTATTGGTAGAGATCTTCACACTCAGCCTATTTCAGATGCACGAGGAGGCAGAGCCCACACAAACACGCTCCCCTCTCCTTCTCTGTCTCAGAACAGACAGGGCACCAATCACAGTAATTGGTTCCTGGGGGAAATAAAAAACAGCAGGTCTGCAAAGTCCAATGGCATTTAAAGTCCACGGAATAAAGGATTTTAAGAAGTCTTATCAAATGTCCCCCCAGCTAGATCAACAAATTTCAGCAGACCTGATTGGCGCTTCCACGTCGGGCTTTTGTTGAATCTTGACTGAAATACAAAACAACAACAAATGTGTGGAATTATCCGCGCAGATTTAACTAAGAGTTAATGCTGGAGGCGAGGGAGACAGACATTCATTTAATGAAATCATTATCTATTCTTCCCTCCAATCTGTAGAGATGAAGTCATTTTGGCCTCTGTTTGTCCAGATCCGCAGGTTTAACGTTTAATTACAGAAATTAGAAGTGAAATGAGTCGTGTGCATTCTTATTTCTTTGGTAACAGCATGAAACAGTGTGGATTATCACGCACACTGACCTTTGGTGATTTACAGCTAATTACCTAAAAATGTCAGCCATTAGTCTGCTCGCTAATGTGTCTAATGTCTGTGGAAGCTTTTATTTCGCATGTTTTTTTTTTTCTTTTTGGTCCCTGAAGTTTATTTTGGCAGTTTTCTCTGTTTGTTCCTTAGTCTCTGTTCTTTGGAACACTTGTTTCTGTTCGCGTTTCCAAATGAGACGATCAACAACAACGCGTGGTGTCAGAGTAGTGTGGTTAATCTGCTGTTCCCAACTACTACTGTACACACACTGCGAGGTCGCGTGTACACATGAAAACCTGTAGCATTTTACTTCAAATGACTGTTTTGTACATCACTGTACTCATTCTCCGCCTTTCCTCTCAGCCTTTCGTTGCTTCAACCTTACAATCATTGACTGCTCCTGGGCAATTTTAACCTTTCCTTAGGTTTTAGTCACTTTTAGCAATTCTTCTATATGGATGATGACTTGTGAAAAAAAAAAAAACACTGGCTTTTTTTCTGCTTACTAACATCTATACTAGTCATCATATAGTATTCTATACTACTCATAGTTTTATATTATAAACATCTGTAAATAATAAATTAGTCATCTTCATCCTGTTTGCGGGTCTCATGGGCAGCAGTCTCCACCACTAGCACCCAAATCACACTGCATCATAGTGGAGCTAACCTGCGGGCGTTGAGCCCACTTGTAGCCACGTGGATCAGGATGGATCTCATCCGCAACCTAGCAGTGTTGGACTTGAACCTGAAGCCCTACTGATCTTGGGCTGTATCCTCAGCCACTAGGCCACCACTGCCACCTAATTTTCTAGTAATTCTTGTAATTTCTTTATTCAATAAGTAAGTTTCAACATATTTATATGCAGAAATACACTTTATCCTCACTCAAAGTAATATTTTATTTAACTTATTTCTTAAATTCTGGTTTAATTTGACTGATTTAGCTGGAGGATCTAAACAATTTTTAATCCAAATATTGTAATTTAGTTTTCATCCACCCACCGGAAGCTGTGTGAATCAGGACGGGGCTAGGCTCAGAGCACCTGTGTGGCAACCTGGCAGCTCGTGGACTCAAACCTGAAACCCTACGACTCAAGTTTGCTTCCTTAGCCGCTAGGCCATAACTGCCGCCCTCTGAGAGTTATAAAGATATTCATAAATTAAATAAATAAGGAAATTTTACACACTTATAATTTCAGTCTTTCAAACTGAAATTTATTCATAATCCTCAATAAATTAAGAGTTTCCCTGTCCTCGTTCCCTGTTTCCTGTTTCCTGTTATTGGACAGATGATAATGACAATGTTGTTAATACTGTTGTTCACTCAGTCTCAAAAAAAAAAAAAAAACTAGGACCTGAGACTTCAATAAAAAAACTGCAATAGCATATTTACACCCTGGCAGTAAAACTCTACACTGCTGTCCAACTAACCAGCTCCAGCTGACCCAGCAAGAATGTCCTTCATTCAGTTTATGGTCACCTTTATGAAATACATGAGTAGAATTCAGCAGATCAGCCCGGGGTCTGTTTACATCTGACGTCACATCAAGGTTACAACTCAATCTTCCCTCAGCTGTCAGCTGACTACATCATCCTGTACTATAAACATTTGATGGATGACACTTCAGGGTCAACCGTCCACAGAGGACGATCTGAGGTCACAGCTTCATCCAAGGCCTATGTGGTTAATTGGCGACTTCTAGTATAAACCATGAAGTCCTGATCCAGATTAAATCAGTGGAAAAAGGTTGTTAGTAAAAGATTGGCTTCCTTGGTGTTAATCAATGATTCCCCAGGTTAACTAGTGTCATCAATTTGAATCAAAAGAGCTAAGGATGTTATTTGCAGTGACATGTTTGCTAGCACAGGTATCCCCAACCCTTGGTCTAGGGACTTGTACGAGTCCCTAAGTTGAGAAAGAAATCCAGCTATGTGACTTTCAGACTATGATACTTACATAATTAAATAAGAAAAAAACTTTTATTTTGAAAACTTTTTGATCAGTCAAAAATCTGGAGGCTGATGGCAACAGATGTTGATTGCGCCGTAGTCTTAAAATACAGCAACATGTCATACATACAATGTACAATGTATCCTATTTACATATACACATGTATACATACATATACGTATATGCATATACATATTCACAAATATATATGCACACACAGGCACATACACATACACAAATATATATGCACGCACAGGCACATATATAAACACAAATATATATATGCACGCACAGGCACATACATAAACACAAATATATATGCACGCACAGGCACATACATAAACACAAATATGTATGCACGCACAGGCACATACATAAACACAAATATATATGCATGCACAGGCACATACATAAACACAAATATATATGCATGCACAGGCACATACATATACACAAATATATATGCACGCACAGGCACATACACATACACAAATATATATGCATGCACAGGCACATACATATACACAAATATATATGCACACACAAACACATAAACAAATATATATGCACACAGACGTATATACATAAACACAAATATGTATGCACACACATATATACATATACACAAATATATATGCACACAGACGTATATACACACACATACATATATACAATAGGTGTACATTAAATAACTCTCCAGTAATCAATCACAAAACATGGGAGCACAGCCCTGCAGAAACTGGGCAGAACCAGAATTACAGACAGAACAGGGTTGTAGCACAATGGTGAAAACATGAACCCAGATAATCATGCACATAAATGAACACTTTCGATGAACACAGAACATCAACAATGACTGGACAGAGAGAGCGATGGAGGGAGGTACGTTTCCCCAGGGCACCAGGTGACACCAGTTAGACTAATGGACAGATAATCACAGGACACAGGTGAGAGTGATGACACTGATTAGCACAGAGAAGCAGACAGGATAACGGAGAGACAGCCAGGTCAGACCATCAATTTAAAAGTGTGGTAAAAAAAAAAGAGAAACTGAGTTATTGGAAAAATTGCCTCACAGTTTTTAAACAAAGCTCCCGATACATAAAGTAGTGAGCAAAATGCATAGCTTAAAAACATCCCATATTAAATAAAAAGCTGATAAAAATATAGATCTAGATAATTATTGTCAAAAGAATAAACATGTCTAACAGCCTAAAACACCCCCCCATTACAAAACCATTAAGCCCAAAAAAGATTAATCAAGAAATACAATAAATAAGACAAAACACATGTAGCCTTGAACTAATACACAGTTAATAACACATAAAACGCCAGGAAATATATGCAGTTATACGCACAAAACTGCATAAACAATATACCCACTTCACTTATACTTTTATCAGGCAGATCCTTATTTTTATTTGTGTATTTGCTGTAACAGAAGGTTCTTATCTCACAACAATCCCCTGCATCTGTTCTACCATAGAGGTGGCAGCCAGACAAAGGCGACACTCTGTGTTTTCAACAGTTCTCTTTTCTTTTTAGTTCTTTTCTTTGTGTCGAAAGACAAGGACAACTCTGGCATGTACAGAATATGTCCTGGACTGAAGTAAAGCGCTTTATAAGGCTGTGTTATTGGTTGACTAACACAGTAACAATGGTGTCAGTATGATCCAGAGCTGTGATTATAAACTGGTGGCCCGCAGGCTGAATCTGGTCCTCTGAACTGTCTAGATCAGTACTGGATTCCAAAATTGTGCGAAGAAAAAGGAAAAATATCATGTGGTCCCCATTATTAAAAGCCAAGACAGCGCCTCAGTTTTGTTATCAAACATCAATGTTTGGTTCCTTATGGGTGCGCATCAAATTTCCTGTTGCGGACTTGAAGGCGCCACTGGTTTTGATTTATTATATAGTAAATCCTAGCAGAGCTGCAGGGTTGATGCCACTATAACTTAAAAGCTAATCCTAATCAGTTGGTGAGCTGCACACAGTGTGGCCCACAGGCTGCTACCCTGAGACCTCTGTTCCATCTCGGCTGAGGAGGGGGCCGTCACAGTCTTAAGGCATGCAAACTCGATCAGGGGCTTCACAACATCTAGCATCAGGATATTATAATAATTTTATATATATACATTTTAACCCTTCATGGGCAACGTAACCATTTTTCAGTAATTGCCACTCATGTTATCTATGTTCATGCTCTGTCACGGTGGCTTTAACAGTCATGTGACCTTCACCCAGACAATCAGCAAAGATCTCCTTCACCACAGGAGGGCTGGCAACCAAATATGGTTACTGCATTGACCTTGACTTTCTACAGCAGGGACGTCAAACTCGAATTTAACACCGGGTCAAAGATAAAAACTTTTTTTTTTTCTTTTTTTGAGTTAAGTATAATTTTTTTGACAAAACAAAAAAAAAACATAACATAGTGCCTTTAACACCTATATAACAAATCACCCGCTGTCTATATATATATATATATATATATATATATATATATATATATACACATATATACACAGTATATTACATATATACATACACACATACATATATACATATATACATACATATACATACATATACACATATATACATACACAGTATATATATATACATATATATACACATATATATATACACACACACATATATATGTGTGTGTACATATATATATATATATATGCAGTTCTCCAGACAGATATCAGTAAAAAAAGAAAAGAGAAAGATGCATTTTTGTATAATCAATAAAATCAGGTAGATGCAAAGTGTAGTTTCCCATCCTGGCATCAATAACTCAGGCCCAGGGGCCATATCTGGCCCGCTGTCTAGTTGTTTTTTAGCCCACCAGAGCTTATGTCAATTATGTACTAGAGTTGGCCCAGACAGTATACAGCCCCTATATACACATGGGATTTTCATGTTATCGTACATACATTTAGTCGTTTTGAGAAAAATGCATTAATTATGAACTGAAATGGCCTCGTATAAAGAGACAGGATAAAAAAGAAAAAAACACTGAGGTGTGCTTTATTTATTTTCTCATGTGTTGAACCTTTATGGTTGTTTACCCACGGAAATATACATTTTATAATATATATATATATACATATATATATATACACATTCCAAATAAATGTTCTCTTTTCTACATTACACGGAGAGAATGAAAAACTGCCTCCAAATTTTCTTCAAGGTTAATCCCATCTTTTTTTCTTGGCCCACTGTGACTTGCTTGATAGACAAGTAATATTCCAAGGATCCCCCGTTAACATTACCTGTAATATTTTTTGGAATAATAATAGTTTCTACTTTACCAACTACAAACTGTTTCTGTGAGGTATCACACAAACCTGACATGTCAAGTGGAAATGATCTTTGGCGTCAGATACATTAAGCAAACGCAGAGTTGCGATTAGTCAGCACAAAGAATTTATGTAAAAACAATGCACAGCTCTTATTCTCAGACTAGTCAAAGTGGAGGTTTTAAAGACAGCAGTGGGTGGTCAGTGAGAGGGTTGGCCGAAACGGAGTTTATTTTTAATCTGCAAAAACTGACTTAAATCTAAAAGATTCCTGTGACTGAGAGTGTGACTGCGGTATCACGTTACCATAGAAACTGCTGTCAAACTTGGAGTAAACATGCGGCGCTCACATCACGGGCAGGCCACAGTGTACCAGTAACTGAGGTTCTGGAAACCGGTGCTGCACGCTTGACTCGGTATTGGCTGCCACATCAGAAGGCTTTGATACGAAGCAGTTTTTTTCAAAGGAGCCAATTTCTCCTCGATGGTAAACTCCAGTCTTTAATAAAAGCCTTCGTGCTGCACTTAATGTCTCCCATGAAAGACACTGAAAGTGATAAGACACGGAGTTAATTAAGACTTTGTTGTTTGTGAAGATTCTCACATTGTCACAGTTTAATCTCCATGTCTGATTAAAAAACTCCTTTCCTTTGGGGAGGAAATGAATTGAAGAACAAAAAAAACAAAAAAAAAATGTGAATTTGGAAGAGCGGCCAGAGCGATAAATAAATAAATGAATGCTTTGTGACTGACTCGACACGTTGTACAGTATGTGGCCGTGGGCAAAAGAGTGAGTGCCGTTCTCTGCGGTTACCGACTGCTACAGATCATCATCGGAATCAAATGTGAATCATTTCTTGGCAGCTTCCTTTTCTGCTTACAGCGGCAAATCAGGAGAATTGTCAATATTTACCTGGAATTCTGCCATACATAAAAAAAAAACAAAACAAAAAAACAAAAAGAACAAGCTGTAAATGCTTTATCTTCAGTTCTGTCGCTCACGGCATCAAGGAAACTGTGGCTGAACAATGTATCAATGGTATTCTGGTGAGTTACATGGCAAACAGAACATGGCAGGGTGAGTTTCGTACTTGCAACCAAAGTGAGTGTACAGTAGATAATACAATGGCAACACAGCAATCAGCGTTGTAATTTTGCACCAATGACTTGTAAAATGTATGACTTTTATCATGGACCAAACTTTGTGGTATGATGGTTCAATACAACTAGAAACAATAAAAAGGTCAGCATTAAAAAAAAAAAAAAAAATGTTTGCCAATGTATCGTAGCATCCTCGTAATGTTGCAGTCGTGTTCAATGCAGTACGGTTCATCGCCAAGTGACTAAGCAATATTAAAGGCTACGTCACCGCATTAAAAAGCGATTTGCTGCACTACGAAGCACAGGATTGTTTTTTGAAGACAAATTTGTTGAGGAGATTCTTGGAATTTGTAAGATTCAGTGTCACCTTGCCAACAGAAATATATATAAATAAATATATAATAGAACGGAGAAACATAAGGCACGCATTCCCTCTGTGAAGCCCAGTATTAAATGACCTACAGACCGATGCTGGTCCACAGACCAGGGGTTGAGGATCACTTCTCAAAAAAAAAACATCAGAAGAGTCTGACTCATGCACAAGAGCCACAATGACCAAGAACTGTCCAAAAAAGCAACACAAATAAATGAAAATTAATGTAAAGTGAACAAAGGCGTCATCCGCATATAGTGTCACCTGTTGACTTTTTAGTTTGTTCTGCTCAGCTAAAGCTTCCTGTTGGAAATGTTCAACAAAGGAAGATAGAACAGGTTTTTTTTTGTTGTTGTTGTTTTTTTTAAATAAAAGAAACAATAATGTAACATAAATCGAGGCCTTTTGTTACAAAAACAGCTTTTAGAAAAAAAATGAATACGATTAATGATATATTTGCTGCAAACGATTCTAAAAGCTAAAAATAATGTTAGGACATTAAAACTATAAAAAGATAAAAAAGAACGGAATTGGGGTTTAAGGTATCCAAGATTGTCTGTTAGAGAAGGTTTCTCTTCAGTTTTCAGATCTATAAATTCACATGACCAATACAAAACTCAAACAAAATAAGCTAAAAAATAATTGCCGAACAAAACACATATAAAAAAAACAACTCAAAGCTTAAGATTGTGAGAAAAATGGAGTATAACTCTCGTAGTATATAAACATACTACAAGAGTATGTTTTCAAAATAACAAAAAACAAAAATGATCATCTAGGCCAACAGCTGGAGGAGAGGAATTGGTCCAGTCCCCAGCTGCAGCCCGTCACTCTGACACTTCTTCACATTTGCCTTGCTCTGATTGTTAAACAGCGCTGCCTACTGGGCCAAATGAGTTCAGACTGGTGAAAGCCCACATTGAGAGTAAAAGAGAGCAGAGAGAGAGAGACGGGATCTGGGCTGCCAGATTGTCAGGACTGGGAGGTGTTGTTCCTCAAATAAATATGGTGTGGAAAGACCGTGTGCCAATTACACTTTACACTTCTTTAGGACAGACTCAAACTGTGCAGACAGTTTTGTTTTCCATCTCATTTTCTTGAAAAACTTATACTTATACACACTTATCAAAAAATTCCATTCAAAGTTGAACCAAAGTTTTTCCCTCCAAAAGTGTATTTTTAAGTTTTATCCCAAAGACCATTCATCACCCAAACCACACAGCTAGAACAGGAAGTTAGAGTGGTGCTAGTAAAACCAAATTTAAGCATTTTCCTGGATATGAATTTACAACAAAAATACCAAAGAAGTTTTTAATGAAGAAAAAATGCAAACAATGGCAAAGAAAAAAAATTTTAAAAGCAATGCAAAAACAGCCAGGTTTGCTAGATACTTAGGCAGGAAGTCGTTGGACAAACGGAACAACTTAATGAAGTAGAAAGAACTTGATTTCAATGTGTTGTTAAAATGTTATGAAAATTAAAATGCAAATTTTACCTTTCCCTGAAAATAAATGCACATTTTATTGGACATAAAAAAAAAAAAATCATAGGGATTCAATGTACTGTAGAAACTAAGAAAAGCCCAAATGGAGAACATTTATCTTCAAAAAAGCCAATTTGAAAATTCGGTAAAAAATTACACGAACAGTAAGTGATCTAAAAAAGCAAGAATAGAGCTAAGGTGTTCAAAGCTTTAAATAATCTTTTTTTTTTTTTTTTACACTAAAACATCACAAAAGCCTTCAAATGTTAGTCAATGGGCAGCAATGGTGGACCAGCGGTTCAGGAGGCACATTTGGGCTCCAGGTTTTCAGGTTCAAATCCACTACGGTGTACTGATCATAGCACTGTCCCAACCCGCAGAGTCTCACAGTACGTAGCAAATATGTAAATGTTTTAGACAATAGGGACAGAAATCAGTGAAGTTTAAAAGAAAAAAAAGTTTAAAAGTTCTATCTGTCTATCTATGTGTGCCTTGTTATGAAAACACACCAACCTGATCAGAAAAAAGCACTTTTCTTTTTTTTTTGTAGCACCTGTTCAAACCAGAAAGTGTCAGGGTTTCCCCCTTCAAACACTGTTGACGTGCCATTGATCCCAACCTGCGAAACAAAAGGGTGTTCGGAGTGTAAGGAAGGAGCGCGTCCTTGCCCACGGCCCCGGCATCATTCTTATTTCACACACACTGGATCGGTGCTGCCTTCAGGGCACTAGATTTTACTGAGAGAGCTCACTGGTTTTTAAATGTTGTACAATTAGGCATTCTCTTTGCTGGTAAACACTAAATAACTAATGAAGAAAAGACTTCAACTTGGCTGTAGGGTCTCATTATTTGTCGATTTTGACACAGATCAGATCACAGATCGCTTACTCCTGCTGTGGACCCAGAGTCACAGCGAAAGAAAATTCAGCCTCATGAGAAACCATTTGATGACATTGGTATCTGTGAAAATGTTTTTTTAATATAGTAAAATTCATTCTGTCGTCATTTTAAAGTCACTGATACAAGATTCTAACCTTGTTTACCGGTCTGGTAGCAGAAAGTTATAGGCTGTGTGGACTTGACAAATCCTTGTTGCACAGTTAATTCAAGTAGGAAGATTTTTTTTTTGGGAAGATTTTTTCCAAACACCAAAAATTGAATTTTATTAAGGGTTATTTATCTGCCACAACTTAACGAATAGTCCGTGAAAATAGTACGACACATTTAACCGGCCTGTGGTGCAACAAAGGTTGGGGAACACTGCTATAGAGAACTGCTTTGGATGAGAGCATCAGAAAAATGTATTGTAATACAATGTAATATAATATACATTTGATAAAGAAAACGGATTATTTTTATAAGAGACCGAACTCTACATACATACTTAGAGAGTATCCTTTGGGAAATTATGGGGGGGGGGTTTACAAATGTAAAAATAACCGAGATTATCATCGTCGCTGAAAAGGAGGAGAAGGAGGAAGAGGAAGACAGCAGCGCTTGTAGCAGTAGTGGTAAAGGCTCAGTTTCACGATGGGAATAATGCTCAGCAAACAAAAACTAATTTCCCTGACAATGTGTTTTTCTGTGATCAGACAGGGAAAGGAAAAGATTTCGACTTACATGGTCAAGGATTGTTGTTCAAACAATCGTGATCGTGAGGTGGTGGGGAGGCCATCGTGAGGCGATAATCACTTGTCATAACCCTGCGTACACGGCGTACTCTCCGAGCCTAATTGCCAGATAGTAACAACTTGGAATTCGTGGAAAAAGTCATCTCAAAATTGCTTTTCAGAAAAGTGACAGTGAAAGTTAAATGTGAGGACGGCACGGCAAAAATAAACATATTTTGCACCGGCAATGTCCTGTAAATGTCTAGACAGACGTGGTCAGTCCGGTCAGCCTGTTCTTCCTGTTCGTGATGGGATTTCAACTTTTTATCTATGCTCTGGTGGTGCAATGTGGCATACAGGGAGAAAAAAAAAAAAATCATAAAAAAAAAAAAAAAAATGAAGGAAATCACCCATTTAAGATGATGAGACCTATGAGTTGTTTGACAGTGTATTCCTAGACTGCAGGTTAAATCACACTGACATTTGAACGATACATTCACCTTTAGCTTTTTCGATCTTGACTAATTTTAGGTAGGTGCCATTTAGCTTATGGCACTTTTTTTTCCTACGTTGACGCCTGAACGCATGCATTTTTGTCTTCAATTATAAAGCAGCATTTTACTTTTACCATCATCTACAGCGCCTCGTTTGCCCCAAAAAAAAAAAAAAAAAAAAAAAAAAAGGGCAGTGAAGTTAACGGTATCTCCATTCCTTATCAGTCATTGTACTCCAAAAGTCTAAAGCAGGGCCACATGAGTGGTCCATTTTGTTATTGGAACCAGAACCCGGTACTGATGATATCATCAGTACCTACACCTCACTACACCAACTGCAGGTCAAGGGTGGATACAAAAATGAAATGAAAAAATATTGGAATTTTTTTTTTTTTTTTTTTTTTTAATGCATACATCAATAGATGTCCCTATCACCTTCCCAAATTTACATTTATCCCACCTACCCGAAGCAAAACACACGTGCCCACACTCCCCACATTAACAACCATCTGCCAATCCTGCTGACAAACCAGAGAAACAGATGTAGAAGTTTCTACGGCGCTTCTGTGGACTATTTCCAGGTTAATGGGTTTTTTTGTTTGTTTTTTTGCTGAATAAATCACACCGTGGATAAATGTTTAAATGGTGTGAACGGAGGGTTAAACCCATAGACCAAGCTGTGGGAAACCAGAATAATCAGGACCATGGTGAAATCGTGGGGAAATTAAGATGTAGAAACACAGGCGGATAATCTCTGATTAGTGCAAAGGACATTTGGACTGTCTTGTCCTCTAAAAAAACATATAGAACTCCATCAATCTGCTGGGATGAAATTATGGTCTAATGTTTTTGCAGACAGACTGTAGCCCATAGTGTGGACTTTAGTATCAATACTTTTCTCAGCTCTGTCAAACAGGATGCCATTTTAACCTGTGAAAGCTCAGCTTATCTAGGTTATTTGTTTTTTTGTTTTGTTTTTTTTTTCCCAACAGGGAAATATGGACACAGGGACGTGGGGAACAAAACCCCTTCAGGTTTTTTGTGACCATGATCTGATCTGCCCTCCACTGATGCTTCTACAAAAATAACTAAAACAAAATGAAACATAAAACCAAGGAATGAACAGTTGTAGTCTTACTTGAAATCAAACAGTGTTGAAACTGGTCAGAAATTGGTAAGCTGTATTGAAGAGCTACATTTTTCAGAACCAGCTGGAAGATTTATTAAAGGCAAAAAAAATAAAAAATGGCACTGAAATACTTTAAGTTTGCCAAAAGTTTTAAAGAAGGAAATGACTAAAAATATAAGGTGGAATGACTGATGCCTCCCACAATCCTCCACGAGGCAAATAGTTTTCAGGCACCAGACATCATCACCTGAATTTAACCTATTTTCAGTATATTTATTATTATTTTATCCTGGATGCAATAGTGATGCAGTTGTGCAGTGCACCAGTTTAAGGAGTCTAATACCAAAGTAAGAGAACGATCACTGTGACAAAAATAGGAAAAGCCGATGTTAAAATAAACTGGCGTTCATTCACTCTTCTTCATCCTCCGTTACCGGATCACAAGGGCAGCAGTCTCCACAACTGCCACCCAAATTACTGCACACACTGAAGTTATGTGGGTCAGGGCGGTGGTCGTTTAGAACCTGAAACCTTCTGAACCCTTAAATGCTAAAAACTGTGTTGTAAATAATGCAAAAGAAGCTAGAAAAATATAATGAATTTATTTTCACACTGTATTGCCAAACAAATTTTCGTCACACATCCTTATCTGATGTCAAATGATCTGGGGCGGTAGAAGCACAAGACCAAGACCTATAAATAACATTGAGTCCATGCCACCTCCATTGGTTTCTGCAAATATTAGAAAATACAATATACATTAAATCAAAACAACACCAACGATAAGGCTTTGCATTTTCCACAAAAGTAATCAAGCTGGCTGCGTTCAACCCCATAGCGCACAAATAAAACTGAGGCTCGAGTGCTCAACCTGGCCTGCAATGTAATAATATTTGGCCCACGAGATCATATTAAATGTTAACTGGAAGAGTTGGCCCACCAGTGTATAGACCCTCTATACTTGCAGTATATAGCATAAACACCACAAACACATATTATACTTGTTTTTATAATATTAAGCTTTGGTTATTTCACATTCATTGTTTTTTAGAAAGGAAAAGTGTTCCCATATGGGACAAAAAAAAAAAAAAAAGAATACAACGTAAACCCAGTTTTAACTTTAGCCCAATGTGTAAGTTTGACAGTCCTGCCATAGTGCACTG
>JAFBJS010003503.1:115312-132812 GCA_016785265.1 Paraplagusia blochii | reverse complement strand
AGTAAAGAAAAACAACAATGGACTCAGTGAAACGACAGCACAGCAACAGCAACAGCTGTGGTTGGTAAATATAAATGTGTCATTTTTCGTTTCTTGTATTGAAGTAGTGTATTTACGTCGTACACAGTTATTTATAAAATGCCTTTATTCTGGTATCACATTATTTCATGGGAAATTACCTGCATATATCGGTATCGGTTCATATCGGTATCGGAAATTAATTGTTTGGGTAATCAGTAATGTTAATATCCGACATTCCTAAAAAAATATTATATCACCGATAGAACATAATTATTTTAATATCAGACCAGAATACAAAATTATTACAACAAAATGATCAGACATCCCTGGTCCAGACCAATGCTCTGAAACCTGTAGCTCCTGAGTTGGCCAATTACTGTTAATTACTGCAGTGAAACTGAATTTTTCCGACATTTTCGACTTCAAGATTCAAGATTATAGATTCAAGATTATAGATCCAAGATTATAGATACAAAATTATAGATACAAAATTCAAGATTCAAAGTCATGTTTACAGTGAGGGAACCAGTACAACTCTGTACAATGAAAAGCATACTTTGCCGTCCACACTGAATGCCAATATATATATATATGTATATGTATATATGTATGTATGTATATATATGTATATATGTATATATATATATTTGTATATATATATATATATATATACACACATATATGTGTGTATATATGTGTATATATATATGCATATATATGTTCATTTTTTTATATAATATATATATATATTGATAGATATGTATATGTAAATAAATTTATATATGTAAATTTATATATATAATATAATTTACCTGTATGTATATATATACACATATATACACACTATACATGTATATCTATCTATCTATCTATCTATCTATCTATCTATCTATCTATCTATCTATCTATCTATCTATCTATCTATCTATATATAATGTGTATACATTTATAATACAAATATACATATATTATATACGTAAATATATAAAATATATATATAAATATACAAAATATACATATACTGCATATACATATATACAATATATATACTGTATGTATATAAAGGCAATCAATTTATGAAAGTAGAAATAGAGAGTAGAAAAACAGAAATAACAAAAGTTAATAAAATAATAAAAGTTTCAGTATTTTTACTACAGGCTACGATCCGATTCAGGAACGATTAGATGTGTATAAGAGACAGGGTACCAGGACTGTGATCTTTGTCACTTAAACATTTTTATCGATTTCCACCCCCACCAGTTCATCTTAAAGACAACAGAGCTGTCATGTGACATTTAGTCGCCGCACCACTCAAGCGACCTGAGTCGTTATCCACTCCGCTCTGACCATCAGTCAGTTCCAGCCAGGAGACAAACTCCCAGACATGAGGAATCTTCTTGGACAAGATTTGACTTCCTCTTTGTACTCTGACTCCATCTACAGTAGACAGGTAACACAGTTACCAGTTACCAGTCTTTTTTATTCCAGCTGATCCATCGCTCATCTTCTTCTTTTTTCCTCAACTGAGTTAATCAGCGAAAATCCGTCAACACTGGTTCCTGCTATGGTTCATTTGAAAATATCCATGGTCGTCGGCGGAGATGTCATGCAGGGCAAACCTGGTCAGAGCTTTTCATCGGTTCTAAGTGTTGTCCCCCTGGTATTAATAAGATCATTTTATGACGGACCGGTGAAGTACTCCTGATCATAATACCTTCTCAACCAGAGAGAAGGAAAGAGAGGAAAAGTACTTTTATTAATCCCAGGAGGGGAATTCACTACACAGGTAGCAAAGTGCAAAATTGGCTATAACAGAAGGAAGGAAGGTCTGCACTTTATCCTCCGCAGTATTTAAAATATTTGGCACATGGTGATGGTATTAGGTTTTAGTGGTGGTCCTGTGGTACATGAGGAACGGCTGTAAAGGAAAAAGTGTTGTAACAAAGTTGCAAAATAACTTCATCACATTGACAGAGGACATATTGAATCTTCTGGACTCTAAGACGCACACGGCAATGTGCCTTATGTGAGGATTCTAGTTGTGTTTACTGACCTAGATAGATGGATGGATGGATGGATGGAGTGGATGGATGGATGGATGGATGGATAGATAGATAGATAGATAGAAAGATGGATGTGTGGATAGATAGGTAGGTAGATTCACTCACATAACGAATCGATTCATTTCTCGATTCACAGGCTACGATCCGATTCAGGAACGATTCCTAAAAAATATTAAACGATGGATCCAGTTCGATCCGATTCGGTTCAGTTAGATCCAAACCGGTCCAAATAGTGTATATTAGGGGTGTGACGATTCACTCACATAACGATCCGATTCATATCTCGATTCACAGGCTACCATCCGATTCAGGAACGATTCCTAAAAAATATTAAACGATCGATCCAGTTTGATCCGATTCGGTTTAGTTCGATCCAAACCGATCCAAAACAATTAATTTGCACACCCCTAATATATGTTTATAGTGTATATTAGGGGTGTGGCGATTCACTCACATAACGATCCGATTCATATCTCAAGGCTACAGGCTACGATCCGATTCAGGAACGATTCCTAAAAAATATTAAACAATCAATCCAGTTCGATCCGATTCTGTTTAGTTAGATCCAAACCGATCTAAAACGATTAATTTGCACACCCCTAATATATATATATAGTGTATATTGGATGGATGGATGGATTGGGTAGGTAGACAGACAGACAGACAGACTGACTGACTGACTGACTGACTGACTGACTGACTGACTGACTGACTGACTGACTGACTGACTGACTGACTGACTGACTGACAGACAGACAGACAGACTGACTGACTGACTAAAGCCAATTATTGTCTTGACTTTTTAAAATATTGAATCATGGTTTTGTGCCACTTCAGATCAGTAAAACAGGCCAAAGTCTGTATTTTCGTACCGACATTTGGGAAAATGTGGTTTATTACACATTGAGCTGGGACGTCTCCACACCAGCACTCATCGAAATGTCTCTCTCTGTCCACCTGATATAAATACAGGTTCAATAATTCCCCGCTGTTCGACAGTGATTTCCTCTAAAACATTTTCTGAGAAGAAAAAAGGACGTGAACGCATTAGCAATTTCCAAAACCATCGAATTTAAAATACGGATGCATAACAGCATAAATGAAAGCAGTTATTGCAATTCCTCCAGACGGTATAAAAAAATGGCAAATATTAATTAGGGCTGTTAGAAGAAATAAGAACATACATCTGAGCGGTGGATATTTTTCAACAGAGAAACCAGGCGTCGCCTGAGGGGCCGGATTCAGCCGGCGCGCTGCTCAAAATCTGACTCCAAATGTAGCATGACAAACACAGACACAACTCTAATCTGCTCTTCAAGACTTAAATCCTTAAAGGATTCCTTAGAAAGTCCCTGGAGGACTCTGAGCCGTGTGAGTATTTTGCGCTTATCTGAAAACATCTTGTGACATTTAACTGTTATTCGCTCTGGGACATGTTTACATCAAACACGAGCTGAACCACCATTTATAAATGTCAGGGTGAAGATGCAGTTTGCAGCCCGTGTGAGAAATGCATCTAAATTTAGCAAATGTGCAGCGGCGCTGGACCCGCAGTGCAGTGCAAGTGCTGGAAATTATAAATGCAGTAGTGAATAATTAAACGTCCATTCTATCAGCTTAGTGAAGAAACATGCAGAATTCTTATTTGCAACCTTTGCCGACTGCTGAGCAAACACCGCAGCCGACAGCGACTGGCTGAGCTGCTCAGCAAAATGTAATCATCGGGGAGATTCTCAGTATTATATGCACCAAGATGACACAAGTCGTCACAGCTGGATACCAGCAGCGATTTCTTCGAGAAGTTTTTTTTTTTTTTGCAAAAAGCGCTCATCAGGTCGTCACTGCCGTTGAATGTGCTGGTGAAAAGCGATGCGTAGAAGTTGACAGCCCTTTCCCGCATCAGACTTGGCTCCCGTAGCTCTTGTCCAGACTCCGAGAGTAGGGAGTATATCTGCCTGCTCTGACCCAGTCTCTTCTCAATAGATAGATAGATAGATAGATAGATAGATAAATAGTTAAAAAAATCGATTAATCGATTTTAATCGATTTTTTTGTTGAAAAGACAATATCGATTCATAAATTCAAAAATCGATCATTTTTTCCTTCTTTTCCCAACAACTTTACCTGAACGAATGCACCACAGGTGATTACGTAGTTACGTGGTTACGTGCGAGTTAACACACTCGCATGTAAAACAAATGTAAAAGCAACATGGCACTAAAATCTAAAACTAGAGTCTGCCTTGTAATTTTGGGTCAAGTCATTTTAGCTTTGATTCTTCTGAGAATAACGTTGGTACCGAACTATAATTGATATGACAAAAACTGAATCGAAAACCGAAGCAAATCATGAATTGAATCAAATTAAACCCTTGTGAATCGAATCGAATCAATTTAGAAAATTTGAATCAATACCCAGCCCTAATAAATAGATAGATAGGTAGGTAGGTAGGTAGGTAGGTAGCTGGACAGACAGACAGACAGACTGACAGACTGACTGACTTACAGAGACAGACAAATAGATACAGACAGACAAAAGAAACAGAGAAATTACCTCTCTGACAGTTTAACTCTAACTTATTGAAAATTGCAAGCATGATTTTTTTTTCTCCCCACAGCTAATGTCTTCAAACAGCTTAATCATCCTCTTCTTACCCACCCCCCTCCTTACTTTCCCCGCCTCCTCGACTTTCTTTACAGTCTCGAACACACACATGCAGCGAGCGTTCACACCAGCGTAATTTATGATCCACTGTCACTGACTTTTGGCCTGTCGCCAATTTAATTACCATAGGAGCTAACTATTAAAGGCTAACAGCCAGTGTCAGGCCACACATCACACCGTCAGGAGGGAGTGTATAAAACTGGCACCGACTCCTCCTGTTGAGTGAACTGCCTTGAAGCAGCTGTGGTGACTTATGGTTGAATATAACATGTATGTATAGTCAACATGCATTAGATGGAAGTTTGCATATGTAAAGCTGTGATACTTACCTTTCACAGGTCCACGATTAAACAGCAATTTCTAATGAAATAAGACAGATCCTGAATTGAAAGATTACGAAATTGGTTATGATGGTATGAATTGATTCTCTTAGATTTTTATTCTTATTTTTGCTAGTGTTAAAGCTTTTTTTTTTGCGATTAGCCATAGTTGAGTGTTGTGAAGATTGGAAATTTCCCCATTCCATCAGACGTAGTTAAATCGAACAATAAAGCCCAGGTTCCCAGTCAGCATTCGTCTGACAGGGAATCGTAAATAGAAAATCATTCCCTAATGGATCTGGCTAAACGCAATTGAGTTTTTGATCTAAAACAGGGACTACATTCATGGATCATGACTTTGGAACCCATGGATATTTATATTTCATTATGAAATTTATTTTTTTATGTTAGCAGGGGTGGCTTAGTGGTTAAGGGAGCAGACTTGGATCCACAAGACTTTAGGTTTGAATCCACCAGCTGCCACGTTGCCACTTAGATTCACTAGGTCTTTTATTTTTTTTAGCAAGGATACCCAATAGGTACATCAGGATCTACCAGTAGATCTCCAAAGGAGTGTTGGTAGATCATGAGAAATAACATTAAAAAAAATTATAGTAATTAAAACTAGATATGTAAATGGTAGTGATGGGTTGCTGAAGCTTTGTGTAGCGTTTTGACACATTGCAAAACTGTATCGATACTGTGTCAGGTGTCACTGAATACTGACACCTGCTGGACCTTATATATCCCTACAGGCAACCTTGTTGACATATACAACTGACACTCCTATGACGACCTAGTTCAATAATGTATTTTGTCATTTTTTGACATTCACATTTATAATACTTTAATATTTTGTATATTCATACAATCAATGAATAATGTTAACATATATCATAACGTGAAAATGAAAGTGAACGTGTTGTGAATAAGGAGGGTTGTAGCTTAGCTTTTTAAATTATTGTTAAAAAAAAAGAAGTTTCCTCTGCATTTTGAAGTTGTTTTTTTTTTTATTATTAATCGCCAACTTCGCCAACTGCAGAAAAAACACCCGCTCACACAGGGCACAGATGAGGCTGGGATACAGAGAAATTGGAAGGACAACCAGTAAAGTTTGACAAACAACAAGGATATACTGGATTTTCCGATATGAGGTCAAATTGCGGAAACTTTCTTTTTCGTGGAGTGGATTCAATCTCATCATTGAATTATTCCCATAATTCAACGATGAGATGGAATAAGATCACAACGGAGATTCCCTGTTGTGGCTGGTACGTTCTATTGAAAAATGGGCGTCCTTACTGACACAGTTTGGTGCGTTCATGTCAGTTCGAAACAGTTCCTGTATCGGTCACGTGACTTTCCAAAAGGGTTTGGCTCTATGAGCTCGACGCATGTGCCGACGCGTCAGTGTTGCCCGACCATCACTAGTAAATGGATTTCAAGATGCTAATCACTGGGCTAAAGTGAGAATCATATGGGTATTTGGTCAGACAGTATAACATATACAACTACAATGTAGAGAATAAGATATTTAGTTTATGTTGGTGAATATATTTCAAGTTTTTCAGTGGATCACGCTAGCCTGGACATTTGAAAAGTAGCTCACAAGACAAAAAAGTGTGGACATCCCTGATCTACAGCACATCCAAAACATTGAAGCACGGAAAAAAAAAACGTAAAAGAGGTATGAAGTTTATTAAAATATGTGGTGATGTAAATAATATTCTGCTGGATGAGCCTTTCTGAATTACGGCCGTCATAAACTCTGACAAGTCTTTCAATACCAGCCCAAGTTTATATGCGGGTTACGAGAGCTATCTCATTTTGACTACCGCTCCCTTGGATGCAGAGTTGTGACAGATGCACGATGAGTTCTGCACACTTACCATTTCATAAATCATTGTCCGCCGGTGTTGAACCTTCAGCCTCAGTCATGTTTTATTTTTTCCTGCAACAGCTCGGCTTCTCACAAATGTGAATGTGATGTGGGGCAAAATAAAACTCTCCGGAGGCCAGTGCGGTACAATCATACAAATATATTAGTTTGATTTATTCAATTATATCCAATAATACGCCTCTGTTGACATTTGTGTAAGTTATTATAGAAATAAATAGACAAGATTTGGGGATAATACAGGGTTGGGGATTGGGTTGAGGGGTTAGAGAGTAAATATTAGGTAAAGACTGTTTTCTCTGCAGGTGTCCAGTAAATGATTGGTGCATGCATGCTTGGAACTCCACTGATCCTTTGTCCTCTGACCAAATCCCGGAGTTTCAAACTGCTCTGCAGTCGTCTCCACTCCATTCTCCCGGCCCGTTGAGATTTGATTGGCAATTGGTTGTTGTGTTGTTCCATCTTGCTAACAACAGAGGGAGATATTGCACCCTGGGTATATTTGCATGGATACATTTATATATTTATATATATATATTTATATATAGATATATTTTTTTGCCCCGTTTGAATAGAAAAATAGTGTCATTGTGGCTTTGATAGCTGGAAGACTGAAGCACTCTTTGTATTTGGAAGACCAAGAGGAAAAGAAAGAAGAGTATGGGGGCGGGAGGGTATTTCCTTTAAAATCTTTTCCGATACATTGAATCGTCCATGCAATAAAAAGCGAATAAAAAGTCCAAAAGGAAAGAAAAGGATCACGGCTTCACGCACGCACACAGGTAGAAGGTGAGTCTCTCAAAAAAAAATTTGCAGTCCACACGGCTGCGGCTCAGCTAATTCAAATCCTTTAAATAAATCAAAGGACGGAGGTTAGACGGTCGGATGAGTTCTAGGGATCATGAAGAAAAAGTGTCACGCCCGTCAGTCTTTTCCATTTTTTTTTTTTTCCACACGGCATGACAGCAAACATGAACAAAGATATGTTTTCCCAACAGCAAATAAACACACAAGAGACTAATGCTGTTTTTTTTTTTCAAAAAGGGAAAGGTGGGGGGCATCATAATGAGAAACATTGATTAGATTTCGTCATTTCATTTCATTACACATCACAGTACTTCAACCCAATCACAGTCCGTATTTTCGTTTAAATAAAGTACACTTGAAAAGGACGTACAGTTAAGTAAATGCATCGTTTAAGCATAGTTTACAGTGTCAAGTCGCCAGCAGAGCTGGTGGTGCATTAGCTTGCGGGAGGTGAAGTCCCTACATGATCTGCATGGAAAGGTCACCCCATCTAGACACATCTGTGTGGGCTTGGTGCATGGCGCTGTGTGCAATGCAGATGCCTCCAGGGATGATGGGCGTGCCTTTAGGACCACAGCCACATTTAAGTCAGACCTCATCGTCTTGGTTATTTCCCGACCGACTAAAAATTGTAAAAAAAAAAAAAAATAATAATTGTAATAATATGAATATGAATGATAAAGAGTGAATAGAAATAGAAAATATGATTTTATGAAAGAGTTTGGGACGAAAACTGATGAAAGAAAAAGAGGGAGTGAGAAAACCCCCACAGAGGACGGCGTCACTTTTGAGTCGGGGCACATAATCTTCTCTCTCTCTCTCTCTCTCTCCTTCTCTTTCTCACTCTCTCTCTTTTTTGTGTTTTCTGCTGCATTGCAGATGTGGTGAAGGGACTCCACCTCAAAGTAACACTTGCCCACACACGTACGCACTCCCTTAAACAGCAAAAAATAGTTCACATAAAAAAAGAAGGAGGGAAAGTGTTATGAAAACACACAATTTAATGACATAAAAAAAAAAAACTGGTATCAATATAATTTATCCTGCTTCTTTTTGAAACCATCCCAGCTAATGTGGCTCAACCTTGTTAATGAAGTTTATTGCTTACTGCCCAAGGACTCTTGCTTATTGATTCTGCCCCTGAATTATGCTCCGTCCCCCGTCTCTCCCTTAACTCTCTCACTGTATGCCGGTTCCTCTCGTCATTGAATATATCTGACTGACATGGACTGACATTCAGACACAGTTCAATTGCCTTTACAGAGCCCCAAACGGCAAACGATTTACACACAAACGCGCACACGTGCAAGAGTGTGCACCGTACAGCCTTCAGATTAAAGGGAAGTTGCAAATATGACATGGCACGAAAAGGAAGTGAAGTTTAAAGCAAGTCTTGACAGAAACTAATTTTTCCTACACTCACATTGGCAAATGCCATACTTTTCTCCCGTGCTTTCACACTCACACACACATGTGCACGCTCCCACTTGCTCTAATATCCTTTTTTCATCTCAGAGTCCTTCACAATCGAGGATGACCCTCTCTGCAGTTCTAATTTGCTGGGTAAGCAGGGAGGGCCCTGACTTGGAGGATGAAAATAAAGGGGAGTCCCTCTGGGAGGGCTGTATGTCTCTGTCTCTGTGTGTGCGTGTGTCGTCATTGAAGCGTGCACCTGAAGTACATTTGGATCATTTAAGTTCCGTCAATATGAACAAGCTCAATTGCCAAGTCTTGTGATGCCAACCTAATGAATGGCCCCATGTTTTACATTTAGTGCTGACTGCGAGGAAACTGGATCAGAAGCAGTAAAGTCAGTCAATGGTAGTTTTCACTTTCACAAACATGAGACCACGGAGACAGACGGACGAGTTGGTTTTAAGTAACGCCTGAAGGTCAGACGGTAGACCAAACAAACAGAAGAAGTGAATTCCGGGGATGTCCGATAATATTGGCCGCCTGATATTATCTGCTTGATATTAGCATAATTGTGCAATATCTTTTAAAATCTTTATTGATTTTTCTCCCCGATAATGAAACCTTGAGAATGAAATGCCTTGGTTTTGCCAATTGATTTGAGATTGTGTCTCTGCCCGAGTGAGCAGACGGAGGCTCCAATACGCCTCTGCGTGTGAAGCACTGGGTCGATTTAGAACTTCAACCTTCTAGACCAGTGGTACCCAACCACTGGGTCGAGCACCAGTCCCGGTCCATGGGTGAATTGGTGCCGGGCAGCAGAGAAATATTGTTTCCTTTTTGCCCCATCTGGTTATTACTTACACTTGGTCCATACCCTTATCAACAAAAGAACTTAACTTAGAATGGCTGGGATTCCATCATCAATAATGCAACTTTGTTTGATTAGGAATTACAGTGGTGTCTCAGCTTTCGAACATAATCCGTTCCAGGTTGGTGGTCGAGGTCTGAAATAATTTTTTCCCCATAAGAAATAATGGTAAACTCATTAATCTGTTCTGGCCCATATGAAAAGTCCACTTTTTTCAATACAATGTGTATCTAACCAGCAATTTAGTCCTAAACATGTAGATTTGTATATTTCATATATTTTTGTCCTCCTCGGTGATGTACGTATTGGCCGGCATTTTTTCCAAACAAGACTGGTCTCATCGCAATTAAAAACAGCCATTATGCACCGGGTGAACTCCATCACGTATTTATCGACAGCCTTTTGGTCCGAACTCTCCGTCTCTCCATGTCTAGTCACACGATGGACACCACTTCACTGCTTAAACTTTTCAAACCAGTCACAACTGGCTTAAACAGTAAAGCCCTTTTCATCACTTTCAACATTCCCCTCACTGCTCGTACCCACACCTTTCTTTTTTAGATCATCATAAATAGCGAGAGCCCTTTCACTGATCAACGCAATAATTTCATTTCATCTAGTATCTTGAATTGAAATGAGTTGAATTTTGAACGAAAAAAGAACGCACGCGGTTTGGACTGACTCAGCCGAGCGCGGCTCCCCAAATACTCTCTCGGCTTGACTCGGGCCGGTCAAAAGCTGAAATTCGGCCAAAAGTGGAGGCACATTTTTATCCAAAATTTTGGTCAAGTTGAGTTGGTCGAGGGCTGAAGCGTTCGAAAGCTGAGGCACCACTGCATTTTTTCAGTGAAGACAACAACAATAAACTCAAAATGACGCAGAGTGGATTCATTCATTTTATAGGTAGGAAAATATTTCAGAACAGCAGAAATTTACGTTTAATAATGGGTATTTATATGCCACAACTTAATGGCCGGTCTGTGATAGTATTACGACACATCTAACTGGTCCGTGGTGCAATAAAGGTTGGGCAATACTGATCTAGACAACTGTCCACCTCCTTCACCTGCAGGCCACACTAGCCTTGCTATATTTGTGTTGCATGATAAAATTGAGTGTTTGGATTGACAAATCAGATGTGGACAAAAATTTAATATTGAACATCCCTAGTGATTTCACACAAGAGACTGGATTTAATATAAACACAGTACACACACTCTCACTCACACACACACACTTCTCTTTTGCTGTTTATCCTTCTCTTCTCACCCAAGCCCTTGACACGTTAAAACTTTCTACCTCCCAAAAAGTTCTCAGATAATCAGATGGTACGGATCCGAACAGTTACATTTTCAGACGACAAAATTCCTCTGCATACTTTGCAAAAACACGTGAGGAAAATTAAAGACAATCCAGGCTATATTCAACTATTGCTCAAAGACGTCATGGCCATAATTCTTCCTGTACAGTATATTGATATATGTTTCAGTTTATATTTACTATTCATTTGAAAAACAAAAAATAAAAACAATAAAGCACTCACATAAAACAGTATCCACGGTTCTCCTGACTCAACCATCCTGAGGCAAACGATCAGGAAGTGTCCATACGTGGTTCCTGGTATTCTGGACATTAACACTAAGAAATTGAACCCCTCCCTTATCTATTCCGTCTCCATCATTGCCTCCACAGTGACATCATCTCCATCGAACTCACCAATACTTTTATTTTCTATTCTACTCGTCAACAACGTTAGCCCTTGACACTTCTAATCACAACAGTCGTCATCACAGTTGTACGCGTCAACCTTAACAGATAGTCCATACATTTATGGACCAACATGCTTCTGAGAAACTTCAGTTACAATTTAGATGTAGACCTGCAGCATCCAATGATATGTGGACATCCTACAACAATGTCCTCAGTTTACTACGCTCTTGACCTATGATGTTACAACAAACAATGTTACAATTTGTTTAATTCAAGGGCTGGATGTAATCCAATGGCTTGTGCTACAATTGCTTGCTTGTTTTTTTTTTTTTTTTCGTCTTAGATCAGATCTGGGCAAACTAAGGTACGGGGGCCAGATGTGGCCCCCTGGGTTTTTTAATCTGGCCCATCAAACGTGTCCAAAATCTACTTTTATAAATGTTTATTATCATTATTCTTCCTCCTTTTCTGTGTAATGCCAGGATTTCATCAACAGATAGCAAGGCAAACTCTAGAAGTATTCTAGCATTCACGCAAATGCTCCCTCTATCTGCACCCGACCTGGTTCCCATATCAAATTTTAGGGATCGATATGGCCAGCGAGTCAAAGTATTCGCCCACCTTAGTCTTATAGTCCCTAATTTATAGTGTTAATTAGGGACATAGTTATTAATTAGAGTACGTAAGTTCTTCAACGTACGAAAAATGTTGCGTTATGGATGGCAAATGATGGGTTTTTTTTGCGTTATCGTCAGGAAAAATCTGCTTCATTTATGTTTAACCACTAAAATACTGTACATTTTTCTTATTTGATAGCAGGGCTTTTTCTTTTTTTACTTCGATTTCATTGAGTTTATGTAAAGCTGGCCTTTGAAAGAGGTTGACATGTACATTTTTTTTTCCCAAGCCCTTGAAATGAACATTGACAGAAACCAGGCAACTCTCTGTATTAACCCCCTTTTTTCACAGTTATTCTTTTTCCACACACTTGTATTTCTACTCTAACAGAGCGGAGCCACATTTAATTAAACGTTTGTTTAATTTCTTGGTAACTTACTGTAGAGTCAAACACTGTGTTTTGCGTTAAGTGATTTCTGGGGAAAGACTGGTCACACACGCTGCACCGAAGGTCTGTTTCACAGCTTAATTAAGGCCTCTGGTGTGGGTGAGGTTTTTTAATAGGAACTGGTTGTGGACTTATTCGAGACATAATGAAAGGAAATCTCTGCTGGGTTGCATTTTCACCCAAATTGAATGTCACCCTTGGACATTTATCTGGCGGTTACATTCTTGTCCTCTCACTTGTTCCTTCTTCCTTTCGCCAACCATTTCTGTCTAGTAATCTGTCTCTTCTCAGGTAGAGTTTCCTTCATCATGTCAGGTCGTACGTTACCATAACTTTTTTTTTTTTTTTTAGCAGCTTGCCACTATGCCTCACTGTACGCAGCTGTTATTATTTACAACCACAGGTAACGGGGGAAGTGAGGATTATCCATGAGAGGATGCATGTGTCTGGGGAGTGCTGTTTACATTAACATCATTTCTTCCTAAATCTATTTCCTTCTCCTCAATATGGCGAAATTTCCTCTTTGAAAATCTTTCCCTCTTTCTCCCTGCTCCTTCCCTCCCACCTTCTGAACCCAGCGATCATCAATCCAGCCTCACATCAACCTCAGCGCTACACAGCGACTCCCTCACTTCCAACAATACATAAACATTAGGCAGAAACAATTACCCCGCCTGGCATATTGTACCAGGAAAGTTTGATATGAAAAATGATTGCCTTCCCCGCTGAATGGAGAGAACAAATGGAAACATGCACAACACATTCCCCTGGAGAAAAAATAAATAAATAAAAGAAATATCAGGTTCAAGTTTTCTGGCTACTTTCTGGTTCAAGAAGAAGAAGGAGGAACAAAAGCTGCTGAAGTCTCCAGATTTCACACCATGAGAAGATCTCAGTCTGAACAACAACAACATCATCATGATTTACCTGAATCACATCAATTCCATGTCAATCATCATAAAGAAATAAACAATATGTCTCGAAACAAACAACAAAAACAGAAGATTGAGATTTCTACAGACCAGTACCTGAAAACAAGTTTGGATTGATGCGGATGCGAATATGAAAATGTGTTTTTAACATGGGCTGAGAGTGTGCACCGTGTGGGCACCAGGCATATGTGTAATGCATGGCCAGACAGTGGGAGATAAAGCTGCTGCGGTGCAAACTAAACAGTCTCACTCCATCTACCTGATGATGTCCTCATCATCTCCCAGAACTTACTCACACCGTGGCCCCCATCACACAGGACCCTTTCATTGCATATCATCGTGCAGGATCATTTTTCGCAGTCGGTGCTCACGGAAACTCAGGCAGTGAAGTGTGCGCCCGCCGTATACACGCCTCCGCACGTGTGTCACATGGGTGTAATCATCAGTTGGTGTGTGCTGGGGGGGCGGGGTTGGGATCTCAGCCTCTGGTTTAAGGGTCAGAAATCACTGATCAGATCCAGACTCCATTAACTGAGGCAGAAGGAGTGGGAGGGGCTTCACTGTTCCACCAAGTGGAAAATTGAGTCTGTGTCACAAACTAATCAAATGGTACTAAAGGTGAGGGGAGGAACGCAACACGCACAAATGCACACGCACGGACATATACACACACACATCCGTATGGCTGTTGGGTCTCCAGGCCGCCTCAGAAACTTACTGAAACTGAAACAGCTGAGCAGATGGTTCCAGAACGAATGTCCGCAAAGGTCTGAGCGTCAGCCTCAGCGTTTGCATGGCTTTATGTCAGAAATAAAATCCAGAAAATCATACAGGGGAATAAAACACAACCCTGGGGTGCAGTGTATCTGCTAAAAATGAAAAAAAAAAAAATAAAAAAAAAAAATGCTGTACTGTTATAAAACCCAGACGATGTATCTCAGATTTCTCTCAGATGACTGGAAGTTTGTTTCTGAATACACGGGTGTGTTTATATGTGTGTGTGCTCGTGGGTGATTTCCGCACATGGTTCAACGCGCTGCTTTACGATGCTCTTTATGGAGTTATTGCTTTTTCATCCCAGGCTTGGATCATGACATAAGACTGTGGGTAGCTGGTGTGGATGAGCATCTGTGAAAGTTAAAGAGGAGAACTTCCCATTGCCCAGCTTCACCCGTCCCAGCTCTGCTCCTGTGTTCCTGCTTCACTAGCAGTTCACGGTTGAACTGCAGAGTTCTCCCAGGAGAGTGTCTCGGGCTTTGAGAAGGGTGAGAGGTTTAGCTTAGCCCTAACAGCCCTATTCGGGTTTTTTAGCTGGTGTCCTGTAACATGGATGGCCCAGGCCTATCGCCTCCACCTCTTGTGTTTCTCAGCGCTAGGAGGTTGAGGTTTTAGTTTTGGATTGAGGGTCCTTCTTGTCATTCTGACGCACCGGCGAGTCACTAGAGGTCTTCGGCGTTTTTCTGGGCGGGCTCTGCTCAGCAACATCATGTAAAGAGGGCTCCCTGTACATGGCCACTGGGGAGAGAGAAAAAAGTACGGAATTAATACATTTTTTACATAATTCTTTTTACCATGTTTAGATATGGAAATGCAGATACACAAAATAAATATCTTATGTTTCTCATTTTTCACTTTTTACCCATTTATCTGTTTTTTTTATTCTTTCTCATTTTGTGCTCCCTTATGTCTGGTTTGGACATGGAATTTATGAGGAAGTCAGGAGTGGCAGAGAAGTATGTTAGATTGGTGCAGGACATGTGTAAGGAATGATCTGTGGAAGAAGGGTGTCAGCAGAGATGAAGGGAAAGGTTTGAAGGCTGGTTGTGAGACCAGCCATGATGGAATAGAGACACTAGCAAGAGGCAGAAGACAGAAGGCAGACCTGGAGGTAGAGGAGTTAAAGATGCTGAGATTCCCTTTAGAGGAGACAAGGATGGACAGTTGGTGGACATGTTCAGGGGAGGGACAGTGGATATATTGGTAGAGGAATGATCCTAGAGATGGAGCTACCAAGTAGGAGACAGAGAGGAGATTGATGGATGCAGTGAAGGAGGACATGGAGGTAGTTGGAGTCAGAGTAGAAAATATGGAGAACAGGGTGAGATGGAAAACATTAGATGAAAATAAGACAAATTTAAATCACAATGTCATTTAAAAAGATGTTAGTGACTTTGTTTGGATAGACGGTGGTCTCTGTGTTCTTTGTAAAGAAAAGTTTATGATTGTCTCTTATAAATATAAAAACAACACTCCTTACACATGTCCTGCACCAATCTAACATACTTCTCTACCACTCCTGACTTCCTCATAAATTCCATGTCCAAACCAGACACAAGGGAGTGCAAGCCTGGATTTTGTCAGTGCTGGTCCGAAGCCTGGATAAATGATGAGGGTTACGTCAGGAAGGACATCCGACGTAAAACTTTGGCCAAATCAATGATGCGAGTCTTACCCAATGAGTGACTATGTTTAATATACAATAACCTACTGCAATTAGAATTCTAAGTCATTGGAATACAATTTACCACATGCCTTAAGTTTGTTCTTAAAAGTTGGTTCCTTGTTTAAACAACACTTTTCACGTACATGAGCGTTTCATGCATTAATACCAATATTTGGTGGTCCTGCTGAACTACTGTGCTGTACTTCTCGCACGTCTCCTTGTGCCTAAAGTCAAGCAGAGAAGGAAAACACTCCAGTCTTATACCTTCAATGAGTTTGGGTAGGAAGTGAGCAGCTCCCTTGGTTTTCTTCACCCGGTTCCCCTTCATGACCTGTCCGTCCCTGTTGATGCCGATGTACCACGCACGTCCAGACTGGGTCTGTCTGTACAGGATGGACGAGTAGGTCACGTAGTAGTTCTCAAACACACACTCCTTGAATTTACACTCGGGCGTGAAGTGTTCCTGAAAAACACACACACAAAGAAAGAAAAGGCGCAACACGTCAGGTCAGTGTGCATGCCAATAGAGCAGTGCTTTTCAAACAGTGGGGCGGGTCCCCCTGGGGTGGCGCGGTGCGATAATGCGCAAATGACCCTGGGGAACATGCTTTCTTTTCGCTGTACTACAATAAAGTGTAATTGCACATCCTTGTAAGTTGAACTATATCTCTTTCTTTTTGTTTTCCTTATATTAACAAGGATATGATGTTATGCAGAGGAGAACCTAGAACTTATTTATAGACAAATGCTATTATTTATAGTTGTGGCGGAGAGTGGGTGGTGGGGAGAGGGGGCGCAAATTGTTTTCTTCTTGCTGGGGGGGCGCAACAGAAAATAATTAAGAAGCACTGCATTAGGGTGCAGTGCTTCCTCTGTGCCGTGGTTCTTCTCTTGCTCCCTCGGTGCATCCCAAAAAAAAAAAAATTACATAATGTTTTGTATGGAACATTTATATACACAATAATACAGTAGTATTCAAAAATTTGGGACACCCAGACAATTTTGTGTTTTTCTTGAGTATCATACTTTTATTTAACACTTTGAGTTGTCAAATGAATAGTAAAATAGTCAAGGCATTGACTAGTTTCTTTTCTCCTTATTATAATCATGGATTAATCTTTATCTGTTGCTGGGGCAGTAGTCTCCACGACTGGCCCAACTCACACTGCACCATAATGTGATCCTTTACTGCCGCCCCTTATTATATGCTTTATTACTATAGATAGATAGATTTGTGTTGCTTTTCTCCAATCCTCCATATTCAGGGATTTCAGCACACAAATTTCCTAATCC
>JAFBJS010003503.1:88897-108081 GCA_016785265.1 Paraplagusia blochii | reverse complement strand
AAGAGACAGGATGTTGACAAAAACATTAATGACAAAATGGAGCTGGTCTAATACAGTGGTCCCCAACCACTGGGCCGGGGACCAGCACTGGTTCGCAGGTGAATTGGTTCCAGGCCGCAGAGAAATAATGTTCTCTTTTACTTCCACTTGATCCATACCCATATCAACAAATGAACTGACCAATAGAATGGCTAGGATTCCATCATCAATAATGCAACTATATTTGATTAGGAAATATTTTATCAGTGAAAACAACAATAAACTGACAATGACGCAAAGACATTGATACAAGGTTCTAACTTTTTATACCGGTCTGGTAGCAGAAATTTATAGGCTGTGTGCACTGGAGAAATCATTGTTGTCCCCATGCACAGTTAATTTGGGTAGGAAGATTTTATAGGTAGGAAAATGTATCAGACCAGCGGGGAATTACATTTTATTAAGGTGTATTTATCTGCCACAACATAACGGCTGGTCCGTGAAAATAGTACGAGACATTTATACTGGTTGGAAAACAATGTCCTATACGACTATACGTTTCCCATGCCCTCAGATAGGTCACACATGTTTTTTTGGGGTTGTCTCGAACCCCCCACCAAGTAACAAAAAACAAAAATGGCTGTTAACTCCTTGGAAACCTAGGAGTTAACTGCCATTTTTGCTGGTTGCATTACTGTTTTTTGAATTGTTCAGAGAAGGTGGCAGTGGTTAAAGAAGCAGACTTGAGTCCCCAAGGCTCCAGGTTCTAATCCGTTGCCAATGAGGTGCTCTGAGAATACACCTTGGCACAGGCCAGGGGCATAGCCAGAACCCATAAAATGGGTGGGCCCCGAAAAAATAAGGGGGGACCAACCCCAAAGTATTATAGCCAAAGTTTGATAATGAATGTCATCCCTCGTTATGACATTGCAAGTGTGGGTGGGCCTGACTCACAAGTGGGCGGGCCCACCCGTGGCTATGACTATGGCACAGGCTTCACCGCGACCCGGCATCTGAGAGGCAGATGAAGACCAATGACATACACCACCTAACAAACTATACATAAAGTCACGGGCCAAACTCAATATATATAGACAATTTAACGATAAAAACATTTATGTTTTCCCTTCGGATATGAAATAATTTCCATGTGTATATACTGAATCTGGATCAGCCAAAGCTTATTAGTATCAACACATGAGTAATGGTAATAGAAAAAAAATAATTCACACATCATTGGTATTTGTTTCTTATTCTGTCTCTTTGTTGTCTTTTCAATTCATTTTCAATGTAAATCTTTCTTTACTGAACAAAATATATGTGCTAAACCAAAAAAACATGTATTATTAATATAACACATTATATAGTATGTGAGGTCTACATACTGGTACAACTATAATACATATTTGATTTTATCTTGTGGGCCAAAAAATAATCACACTGCGGGCCATATTTGGCCCCCGGGCCAGACTTTGACACCTGTGGACATATATTTTCTTTTTTTTTTCTTTTCTTTTATACAAGAAAAAATAAAAGAAAGGCATGGCATGACATTGCACCAAATTGTTTTGATGAATTTAAAGGGATTTAAAGACAGTTCCGTGGCCTTTCAAACTAAAGCGGAGAAATTGCGAGTGTGGATGATTGACATTTTTCCCATCCACAGGAAGGGAGCACTGAGGTGAAAAAGGGAGCAACTGTGCTAAGAGTTCACCCCATGACGAAAAAAAAAGAATGCTGTTTCTTTCTCGAGTTTATTTCAAACTTTTTTTCAAAAATTCTGACAATCCCAATATTCCCCATCAACTCCACAGAGAAAGTTCAAACTTAGAAGCAAACAAGTGACCTTCTTTTTGTGTGGCAGCAACAAAAGAAAAGTTGCTCCCACACCATCCTGAACCTCTATAAATATATATTCCACGTGTGACTCTTGTTGTTCCGCTCTAATGACTTCATTCCATAAAAGTATTTAACTCTACGCGTGTCAAACGACGGCATCTGTTGAGAAGCGAAAAACAATATTCGTCAACTGCTCATCTGTCACCTCACATCTCCAGCCTCCCTCTCGCTGATCTCCACCTTCTGTCTCTCCACTCTAGTCCAATAAAACAGAAAGTGTCATAAAAAAATATCCTGCAGGGGGATTGCCGGGTTATAAAAATATATTGGACTGGCTGTGATTTGTGAAATGTTTTTCTTTCTCCGTAAAGCATTTACTTCAGTGGGGTTTTGTGCTCATCTGGGCAGATGCAGTTTTTTTCAGTTTATGGCACTTAAATGTCACAAAAAAATGATTTCTGGTATAATTGCACAGCCTCGTCCCATCAAAGGTATGAGCTGGAGTTAAAGTCAAAATGTAACAAAAAAAAAAAACAAAACAAAGGTGAACCAGATGTAGGTGTGATAATCCAATAAAAACTTTGGGTTACAAGCAGAAAAAAAACTGTTTACTAAGAAGCTGATTACAGCCGGAGACAATGAACAGCGCACTTTAAAAACTGTAATCGAGGACGTGCAGCTGAGAAAGCATCACAGAAGCATAAAATAATTATCTCAAGATGGGAGTAATTATCATTTACTAATTTATGCATGGACAACATGTGGCCCCACAGGCAATCGCTCAGCATTATGGAATAGAGGGCGTATCGCTGCTTTGATTTTTTCACTCAAAAATAAATATTTTTTGTCATAATACCATTATGTTCTTGTGTTTTTGTGGCACCAAGGTAGGGTACAAGGCCCCTGAGATGCAGCAAAGCAAATACAAAGTAAGTCAAAGAATGATTACTTTGTCTGCTACTTTTCCTGGTTAAATGTCTTTTTTCATAATTAAGTTTTGGCAGATAAATATCCCTTAACAAAATTTAATTTTTACTGTTCTGAAATATTTTCCTACCTATAAAATCTTCCTACCCAAATAAACTGTGCATGCACACAGCAAGGATTTCTCAAATGCACACAGCTTACAATTATCTGTTACCAGACTTGTGTACAAGGTAATAATCTTCTATCAATGACAATAAACAATCATTTTGAGTTTATTGTTGTTGTCTTCAGTGAGAAAATATTTCCTAATCAAATATAGTTGCATTATTGATGATGGAATCCTAGCCATTCTATTGGTCAGTTCTTTTGTTGATATGGGTATGGATCAAGTGGAAGTGATAGCCTGATGGAGCCAAAAGGAAACATTATTTTTCTGTGACTCGGCACCAATTCAACCATGGCCCGGTACTGGTCCCCAGTTTTAGCGGATTGGTCAAGTACATGAGCTCAGGACCAGTCGTTGCCATGGTGAGGAGTTAATGAAGCTGGGTGTTACCTGACACCCTGACAGATGATGTGACAGTGGGTAACAGGCCATGGCTGTGTAACACCTGTCTCTTATACACATCTAGATGTGTATAAGAGACAGCCCAAATTAACTGTGCATGGGCACAACAAGGATTTCTCAAGTGAACACAGCCTATAATTTTCTGCTACCAGACCAGTATAAAAAGTTAGAATCTTGTATTATTGACTGCATCATTTTGAGTTTATTGTTGTTGTCTAAGTAATGGCCAGATGGGGCCAAAAGGAAACATTATTTCTCTGTGGCTCGGCACCAGTTCAACCATGGCCCGGTATTGGTCCCTCGTCCAGTGGTTGGGCACCACTGACCTTGACCAAGTGTTGCAATGTAAAAAAGAAATAAACCAATTGTGTAACTAAAACAAGTCAACCGGGTACTGGGGACTGCTGCCCTGTTACACACACATTGTAACTGCACCATAGGCTCCTGCGGGGGGTTGGCCCACTTTAAGCCAACTTGTCCAGGAGGAGAACCCTGGAGTTTTACACCAACGACAGAGACATTGCCTCTGGGCCAAAGCGAAAGTCCCAATAAAACAAGTCAATAGTCATAAGAATGCGTTACCCATTCAAAACATCTTTGTCTATTGAGACAAATGGCGTCTGGAAGCAGCAATGGCGAGTGTTTGAGTGTTAGTATGTAAGCATGTTATCACATGATACTTACACTTGAATGCTCGCCATTATTGTAGAAACGTAAACTTGGTTCTTGGACGCAGTTTAGTGACGTCACAGATGGACCCTCTTGGGGACACTGTGGTGTGATTGGCTGCAAACGAATGAAACTTCTGATTGGCTGGTGATGGAGTGACGTAGCAAAATCACGCTCACAAATCTGGTTGCCGTAAGACGAGTCTCAAAACTACAAATTTGCATGCGCGTAGTTTTTCAAATTAAAAGCATGATTATCACGCGTGTACCACAGTTCACAAACGTATTTGGAAGAACTCACAAACATATTTTAACGTGTTAAGCGTTGTTTGTGTGCTCTTCTCAGAATACGCACGCGGATCCGTGTTACACGCACATTCTTCTCAGAATACGCACGCGGATCCGTGTTTACGCGTGTGTTCTTTTTGAGTCTATTCTGGCTCCATAAGAGCACATCTGAGCACAATGTGGAATCAAACTTGAAACCTTGCAGACCCAAGTCTGCTAATATTATGAAAGTGTTATATACCTTCGAGGTACAGTTTTCCCAACCTTGACACAGAAAATGTTTAAGAAGCCTGATGTTAAGCCTTTTTTCTGCCAATGATATATTTCTTTCTGGTCAAATGTCCTCAGATTTACACCGGAAAAAATATTTTACAGAATAAATATTGCTGACAAAACGTTGTTTGAACCTAAAAGGGTAATGTTTAAACACAGATTTAGGAGCTTGAATAAAACCTAGCTCTAATTTGGTAGTGAAGCAGCTTTCAAGGTTGTCCTTGAGGTGACGTAGACTAATGTGATAAACCTTTAGTCGAATTACTGACTGATATTCTTCTGTCATGGTATCCCCGTCGTGCACAACTCCCCAAAAGAAGGCAGATGCTCACAAACACAACTACTGTATAACTCCATGTGTGCACATTGTCCTCTAACAAACACGTTGGTGAAGTTTGACTGTGCAGGCGGAAAGGTAAAAAAAGATGTAAATCATTCACACACACACACAGACACACACACTCGCCTGTGAACATGCAGAGTAACGAGAACAGATGGAGACGGTGCAGGCAGGTGAGCAAAGGTGAAGAGGGAAAGCAGGAGGAAGGGATGTTCTCTGCGTCTCACCTTGACTCTGCCAGAACTTGAGTGTGCGTTTGGGGATTTTCCAAAGGGAACCAGAAATAACCTCCTGTCACCTCCTGACTCCCTCCGTCAACTCTTCCTCCGCTCTCCATCTTTATTTCTCGGTCTTCCTCTAAATTTGCCTGACTAGGAATTTTCTAATGTCTGCTTTTGTCACAATGTCATCGGGGATACACTCATCCCTCTTTCTCACTGTCTTTATTTTTGAGCGTGTGAGGAAAAGATGCAGGAGAGGTTAGTCTGAGGTGAGGAAACAAGTGTGCTGACTCTAAGGAAAAGAAAAAGTGGGTGAGGAAGGTCGGGGGACAGGAGATGAAAGAAAATGTGTCTTTGTACGTGTGTGTCTGATTCAGCCAATCAGCTGCAGTGATGCCAACATTTTTTTTTTAAGGGGGGGCAAAGCATTGACATCACGTCAGGTTTTTGTGTTTTTTGCAAAAGTTGTAAAGTAACCCTGCTACACACTTGTGCTCATTAAACATTATATAATTTGCCTCAATATCATTAACTCTTGTAGAGTATAGCAACCATATCGGAGACACAAAAATAAAAGTTGCTCATTCATCTCGGATGTATTCGTATTTCTGCCAAATATGAGACCAAGACATTATTTTCTTTCTTGTATCTTTTCCTTTCAGCTTGTCCCCTTTTTTCAGGGGTTACCATAGCGAGTCAACAATTTCCAACCTGTCCTCTGTATTCTCAACTCCAACTCCAACTACCTCCATGTCCTCTGACTGCATCCATCAATCTTTTCTTTGGCCTTCCTCCCCGTCTCCTACCTGGCAGCTCAATTTCTAAGACACTCAAGACACCAAGACACACTTTTCTATTAAAATAAAAAGGAAAACTAACCTAATTTTTAACATTTTTTTAACAGCTTTCAGCTTTGTACCTGAAGTTCGGACTTTTTGCAAAGAACCGAAAAAAAGGTTGTAAGAAACTAAAATTCCTATTGGAGTTAGTAAGTTAAGTCATTCCTCAACTGACCAGTTGTAGTTCTACTCTTCTAGACCAAACCCTTCTCCAACTGGACAATGGTCTGAAGAGTTGTTTTGGTCTCACCTTATTGAGACAGAGACTGTTGCTGATTATGTTGTGCAGTTAGCAAGAGAAGAGTATTACCTACCTATTACCTAGAGTTTACTTGTGTTTACTACTCGCGTTCCATCTTACATATCAACCATAAACTGATGTTTTGGTCCTTGAGTTGAAGACAGGAACATCTTACAACTCCAAGAAGAAGTCTATTTGCTCACAATTTAACTTTTTTGCAGTATCATGACTTGGAAAAATAAGAGTCTTCATAGACGTTGCAAAAAAGAAATGTTTTCAATCGATAAAAGAATGTACTTAGTATTTTAGCTTCCATAAAAGGATAAATATTATTTCATGTATTCATAAAATATTAAATTTTGGCACGCCTTATCTGTGTTTTCCGGACAATAAGTCACACCAGTGGCCCCTAGCAGCAGTATGTGAGGAAATTATCCATTTTCAGTTGTATGGGAGTAGCAGGCACATAGGAAAGCCTTGAATTTATGTATTTTAATATAAAAGTTGCCGCTGAGTATCAATTGCAAACTTAAGGTTGCCATTGGATGAAAAACTGTGCGATTTATAGTCCAGAAATGTGGAATTTGTACATTTAGCCTTGTAACTATTTCTCTATTCCTGGTGATATAGTTGCTGTAGCTCTTGCCCCACAGATGGTTGATACATGCCTGGAGTGATAGTGGTCCAGGTCCAGGTATACAGAAGGTTTCCAGAATTTTCCTAATTATCAGTTTCTTTTGTTGTTTCAAGCTGATATGCAATTTGAACGTTTTTGAAGGTTTTAAGTTTTTGTAACAAACAAGTGAAATTATATATTTGAAGTTGCACATGAGAATAAGATGCAAACCCAGCTAAAGGATGAAAAAATGTGTGTCCCTAATTCATGCCATTTTTTAGAAGGGCAAAGAGCATTGACATTACATCAGGTTGTTGTGTTGCGCAAAAGTTGTAAAGTAACCCTTATGCTACACCCTTATGCTCATTAAACATTATATTATTTGTCTCTATATCATTTACTCTTGTAAGGGTTTTTATTCTTTCATTATCAAAGTTTTATTTACTCTATATGACGATTTCCCTCCAGTTTAACAACTATATCTGAGACACAAAAATAAAAGTTGCCCATTTATCTCGGATGCATTTATATTTCTGCCGAATAAATTTTCTTTCTTATTGTTGTTTCCAGCTCATATCAAATTTGAACGAACAAACAAGTGAAAATGAATTGGCACATGAGCATAAGATGCAAAGTCAGCTTAAAAAAGTGCAAAACATCATCCTGAAAATGTGGTAAATAATATACAAAAAAAAACTCCAAAAAGCAACTTAATTTACTTCCGATGATAAAAGAAAAAAAATCTCACCACAAAGAGCAGCTGGATGTAGAAATAGACCATATGGACTGTGTGTATCCATCTGGTCACACACTTCCAGAATGTCTCACAACCTCTCATCATTGCTCTCTTGTCTCTGTCACCTCTGAAGTACCTTTATATACCTGGTCAAAACTGTTTCCCTTAAATTCCAATCAAGGCCATTATGTTAAAACGTCAACAAATTCAAATAAATCACTTTCAAAGACGCTACAGTCCAAATACTGTTACCGTTAACTGTTAATGATGTTGGTTTAAACCTTGTCCACCTTAAATAAAAAATGCCTATTGATACGGCGCCCGGTTCTGGCTGTGCCGAGTTGCTCGCCGTCCAGGATGTCACAGAGCCGCTCGGCAGAGGTTAATGGCAGGGGGGAAATTCCTTGTCATGGCTCCATCGTCTGGCACGCTGGGACCCACTTACCTGTGGGCACCTCCTGAAAATTGCTTTCTGATAAAAATAGTGTTCAGCTGTGGACCTGGCCCACTTTATTAGTTGTGTGCTCTGGAAAAGCCCCGGGGTAGAGAGACGGAGACTGTGGTAACAGAGAGAGGAGTGATAGGGATTGGGGCAGGGAATGGAAGGGCAGTGTTAGGGAACGTTGTCAAAGGTGTACACACACTAAACGAACCCGTACACACCCACACGGTCCCCCTGTGCAATTTAGAAACCCTGACACTATCCCACAAACACACATGTTCAGCCAGGTATAAACAATCTGACAGAGGCAGACATAATTGGGCCAATACCTGGAACCGTTTCGAACCAAAGTCTCTGTAAGTTAACATTGGGAAAGTTGGACAAAGTAAAACTTTCTCTCTGCCGGATGACTTTGTGGATTTGCGGTTGGAGGATAAACGAACACAGCTCTTGTTGTGACCTACTACTGCAAATCACTGAGGGGAAACAAGAGAAGCAGCAAAAAAGCCATTTGTTTTCACCGGCTCTTAAGGTGGACATACAGACACGGTGTAATTACAGACATAATTACAGTGTAGGAGGTTCAGTTGCACAAATTGTTTCTAAGGTTAATGTGAGTCATGTAAATATATATATATATATATTCATACAGTATGTTAGAAATTTACATAATTCTTGAGTTTTTACATCGTGTAGAACAGGCGTGGGCATTCATTTTTACTTCCGAGCCACAGTGGATACATGTTTTTGATATGGGTGCCAGGTCAGGGGAAAGAAAGATTCAGCATTTTTTGCGAACATAACAATGATGTTTAAAAGTCATGCAATAACGCTGAAATAATACATGGCTTTTAGCTCTCTTTCTTCATCACATTGAAGAAATGTGACAGTTGCAGGGCTAGTGCTTAAGGAAGTGGACTTGGGGCCAAATCCATCAGCTGCCAGGTTGCCACTGAGGTGCACCACCCAAAGGAAGGCTCACAGTATGGTGTAATACATTGGTGGGGCCATCAGGGCCAGCAAAGCCTTCCCTGCTGGCCTAAACATACTGAGAAAAACACTTTTATTCATACATATTTGTAGATACAATTGTATTATTAGGATTTTTTTTAATATAAAAAAAGTTTTTACATTAAAACCATCCATTATTCAATCCAAAAAATATTTCAGCTAGCTAGTGTTCCACAAAATCTGCCAGAGCCTTCTGAATCAAAACTGAAGGCTCTGCCTAGACACAACCGGTTAGGTTTACAGCGCTCAGGTCAACTATCTTGTGAGATTGTGACCTCAGGCCCTTCTAGCTGGCCCTAGGTAGAAGGCAACACATATATGTCCCGTGATTGGGTTAAATACAGAGGTCACATTTCGTTTTCTGCCGTGGTGTGAATCATAATGTCACAATGACGAGGACAAGGACTCTTTCCTTTCCTTCCTTCCTTATGAACATGCTGTAAATTATAGTATTATAGTATATAGATAGCAGCAATCTCTTCATATCTTCTATATCCGAACAAGGTCGACAAACCTGATACATCTGAATTGATTGTATGCCTCTGCCGACTTGAATGTGACACTGTTTTCGACCCTTTCTCTGGTGCAGTACCTCTGCTGACCAGCAGCACCTCTGCTGACCAGCTATTTCATTAGTTGATTCATATAAAAACAAACTGCTAGCGCTAGTGGGGAATGCATTAGATCCTAAATGCTGCTTCACACACAGTGACTTCACGTAAAACAAACATGTCTCTAACCTGAAAATAAGGAGGATGCCCTACTTTGGTAATTATCTGATTAAAATCATTGTACCAGGTTTTAGAAATCCTTGAGGCAGGGCTTGTTAGTGGAGGTAGTTTCTCACTTTTGTTGAAAATCTATGAAATGATAAAATGTACACTCCTGCAAACAAAATGCCAGAGGCAGCACTCGTCCTACTACCAGGAGAATAACAGGAAACTCCAGTGTTAACAGTGTGTTCCCGACCGACCACAGCAGTCAGCGTGCTTGCAGTAGCAGTTCACTAAGGTGTGTAATTTCCGGATGTGCACTAATCTTGAGAAAATTGAGTTTTTGTGATGATTTGGCCTCTTTCAACATCTCGCTGTAGTTTTGCTTCCTCTCGCGTCACCATCCCTTCTCTTCTTCTGCCTTTCCTCCTCTAAGCACTCCACTGGGGACTCCTACATAGACTGTTGGAGGGACGGGCTGCTATATAGGGAGCACCTTTAGTCACATGACCAATGTCAGTGAGAATAAAGGACGGTGTAAAACAAGAGAAACAAGATATCGTTGCCGGAAAAGATGAAATGACAGGAAAGGAAAAAAAAAAAAAAAAGTAGAGCAGGCAGAATGTGGGTCACTGAGAAGGAAGACGACTGCAGACAGAGTTTCACATCTCACAAAGAAGAAGACACACCTACAGTGAGACAGGTTCATGTACAAACACTTTGGCTGTATCTTCAAAATCTTTATATTACTCTGTGAGTAAAAGTGTTTTTATAACTCTGGCAGAGGCTGTGAAACCCAAAATGTTGTGTCTAACAGAACCAGTTAATTAGGATGGATGGTCTTTGGTTTTACCCAGAGTAACAACATTCATCATCACACAGTGCTGTGTAACAGTGAGCATGTGACCCTTCTCCATCGAGACTAGCATTATGGAAGTTTGTTCTGGGGAGATGCATGAAGTTAGGTTAATAGTTTTCCTGCATGGCTTTTGCAAAGTCATACATGTTTGGATCCATAATAGTCTCAAAGGAGAACACATGCAAAAGGAGGGATCTGCGTGAGAAGAACACACAAACAACGCATCACACGTCAAAAGTTAAAGTTTATTAATTCTTCAAACTATGTTTGTGAATCGTCGTAAACGCTTTTAATTTGTGAAACTACATGCACGAAAATTTGTATTTTTGAGACCTGTCTTGTCCGTGTATCTGCCAGACAATCAGAAGTCTCACTTGCTTGGAGCCAATCAGCGGGCAGTGTCCCCAAGAGGGTCCGTGTGTGACGTCACTTAACTGCTGCCAAAAACCAAGTTCACGTCCTACAAAAATGGCGTCTAGAAGCGTCAATGGCGAGTGTTCGAGTGTAAGTATCATGTTATAACATGCATACCGTAATTTCCTGACTATAAGCTGCACCCAATACATTTTTTAATAGGAAAAAAAACATTTTGTACATACATAAGCCGCACCTGACTATAAGCCGCATGTGCAGCATTCTTTTTTTTGCATTTTCCATGATGAGGGTCAGTTCATGCTAATTTTATTTATGTACAAAGTGCTTTACCGTACGTTATACTTCTTCTTCTTCTATGGTGTTTATTGGCGATTGTGACTTGTGTCTTCCTAGACACCACCTGTCTCACTCTTACCTTTTTTGGTTGAGCACTTAGAAAAAAATGCATACATTAGCCGCATCTCTGCATAAGCCGCAGGGTTGAAAGTTTGTGACAAAAGTTGTGGTTTATAGTCCGGAAATTACGGTTCATACTTACACTTGCCATTGCCGCACAAATGTATTCTGGCGTGTGAAGTGTTGTTTGTGTGTTCGTCTCAGAATATGTTCGCGGATCTGTGATTATGAGTGTGTTATTTTGGAGACTACTCTGTCTTCATATACATTCACTCAGGATTTATAGCACACGCTGTTAAATTTGTACACATACAATAATATATGAGAATGTGTTTAAACTCTAATTAAAGGGATTTTTGAAACAAAGGAAAGCCAACTCCTTGTCATTGTGACATTGTGATCCACACCACTGCACACAATAAAATGTGACCTTGATATTTATCCCTCACTACAGTAAACAGTGAGCAGCTTTGAGCGCCCGGGGAGCAAAGTGTGTGGAAACGGTGCCATGCTCTCCTCAGTTCCTTTACCACTAGGCCACCACGGCCCACTTGAAGACTACAAACAGAAGTGCATTGTTTGGAGCTGGTACTTGAGTTAACATAATTAAGGGGTCAACAGTACGACATATATTTCAACCACAAAGTGACTTTTATTATTGTTATTATTTCCATTCTCTGTACAACTCATTGATTTAATCTGTTATATCTGCTCCTTGACTGTGGGGATCCAAAGTGTTTGATTATTTGAATAATTCGACTTTTTATTCCTACCATTATATATATATCCATATAATCACTGCACAGTCAATATCACATTTCTGGATGCTGCATTATGTATTGTGTTGTTGAAATCACACATTAGGGCCCTGAAACTGTCTGGTTCATTTTCTCCTTCATCACTGGCAACAATCCATGTAGTCAACTATTGCCTCTCTCTGTTGGAAACTTCCAGTTTCTGACTAAATTTATCCCCGGATTAGTAGAAGTTTTGTTTCCCTATTGGCACTATATCAATAACAGCTTGTTTTTGATTCTAACACTCTTTGTGTATAAGAACAATAGGACAACAAAGTATCACTATTTCTTCTTCTTGTTCTCCTCTAGGCTTGGCCCTTTTTTATGGGTTGCAAGTCAACAATTTTCATCTCCCCGTGTCCTCTGTACTACCACCCATGTCCTCCATCACTGCATCCATCAATCTCCTCTTTGTCTCCATCTCTAGGATCATTCTTCTACCAATGTATCTACTGTCCTTCCTTTGAACATGTCCAAACCATCCCAATGTGGCTTCTCTTGCTTTTGCTCCAAACTTTCCTGTCTCTGTTGTCCCTCTAATGACATAATTTCTGATACCGTCCATCCTTGTCTCTCCTTGAATCTCAGCACCTTTAACTCCTCCACCTCCAGCTCTTCCTGTATCTATATAAATTAAATATATGAAAATCAGTTCATCAATAAAAAACTACTGGTGAGAATACTGTATCTTTTAGTAAGGTAAACTTTCCTAATGATCTGCAGGTAAAGTTATTTCACTTAGCGGCATATCAATTTTCATCCATGGTAATAAACCCTGCAAGCCATCAGTTAATCTTAACTTAATCTCTGAGTGATGTTTTACATACTCGTTTTACTACGTTATAGTACTTTCCTAGCACACACAATATTAAAAAAGAAAGGAAAATCTATATTTAAAAAAATATCTGCACATATTTTACATTCACCACCACAAATACAAGTAAATATTTATATGGTCAATGAAAAATATTTTTTTATTTTCATTTCCTCAGTAATTATATCAACACTGTAATACCTGAGCCGTTTAGCTAAAAACCATTGAAGGAATTGAAGAAAGAGTAATTTTGTTCTTCAAAGTTATCTGCTGCCATTTTGTAAAAAAAAAAAAAAACATGTCATTGCTCTCCTTTTCACTTTAAAAAAAGCACAAAATAGATAATAGATAGTTTTTAGACCAGACTTGAGCAAACTAAGGTCCGGGCCGTTTTACGTTTTAATCAGGCTCGCCAAACTTGTCCAAATTATACTGTTAATCCATTTTATCCTTATCCTTCTACCTTTCCCCTGTACGGCAAACATTTCCCCAATAGATGGTCTCAAAGAGGCTTAAAGCATTTCTCCTTTTTTCAATACTTACCTGGCTTAGGCCTGTTTTAGACCAATTCGGTTAAACTGAAAAAAAAATTCATTGCCACGGCTGCTGAACCATCACAGCACACTAATGTGCCACAGCACCGTGGTCATGACACAGTCCATACACAACCAGGAAAAACAGTTTAATTTCCTTGAAAAGCCACTCTCCACTGGTGGGACTGTTGTCAACATACATCACTGCGATTGCCACTGCTATTTCAGAGCAATGAGACAAGTGATTTGACTTTATCCATCCCTACACCCTGTGATTTATCATCTCACTCCGCTAGCACTTACATTTATGCTGCTGCACCTACACTAAGAAACATTGTAGACATTCACAGGGTCGCTTTACCCCAGACTTGAAACTTTCTGCCTGTAGTGGCAGTTTTAAATTACTGCCGAGAAGTTAATAGGATAGAGAGTCAGAACCCTGGACAGCTTCCTAAAACTGCCTCTTTGCTGTAGGATCAGCACCTTGGAGAGCTCCATATCACACTGTCCTGCAGCGCACACATTTACAGCAGCCCCTCAGCACTTCTTGTTTATTTTGGTGATGTTAACATTTGAAATGCACTTTATTATGATCAGCTGACTGCAGCCTGCATAATCACAGATCGTTAGAAACTCAAAAAAAGATTTTTTTTTTTTTCATGCACTGCTAAATTTTGAAAGGTGTATATAGTATTAGATAGGAAAGCAAACTCTTCCGTCATTGTGACATTGTGATCCACACAACAAAATGTCACCACTGCATTTAACCCATCACCAAAGTGAACAGTGGGCAGCATTGGGTGCCGGGGAAGCTGTGAGTGGGGATGGTGCCAGGCTGTCAGCTGGTGGATTCGAACCTGGAACCCCTGGACCAAAATTCTGTTCCTTTACCACTAGGCCACCAAGGCAACGCCGTAACTTTGAGTTCACATGTATATACCTTACCTTAATATGCTCCAGCAAAACTTAACAGTCATTACTTCCTCCGCCTAGCACTGTTTTGGCTCTGACAGTTTGTCTGAGCAAGCATCGCCGAGGAAGACATCGCATAACATCTCTTTATGGGCGTCTGGGGAGCTGCTTTAATTTATGTCACAATTCAAAGGAAACACACTGTACTACAGGCACAGTCAAAACAAGAAAGAGTTGCTTTAATATCTCTGAGTGCTCCCTCCATTGCTGTGGGTTATGTCAGGAGGAGAGAGATGTCAGAAGGTAGAGGTGACTTTGAAAAGGGGACAGTGGAAGTGAGAAGAAAGGTAGAGCAGAGAGGAAGGGGACGGAGATAGGGCAAGGATTGCTGATAAGAGATGCATTAAAACAAGGATGTATACTGTGAGTAAAAGGGGTTCATAAGGTGACATAAAGCAGGGGACGGGGTGGTGCTGAGGTGGTGGAGGGAAAGGGAAAACGGCAACACGTCGGAGGAGGGATGGACACATAAGGCTGGGCAGGATGTTAGAAGGACTGACAGGCAAGAGACTGTTTAACAATTGAGACTCCAGAGGGATGGTTGGGATGGGGGGGGGGCAGCGGGGACGAAATGAGGAAGCAGGGTTTTCTCCCAACGGGAATGTAATGTTTACTGTGAGTCGATCCCATTGGGCCTCCGTCCCACCATCCTTCTCCCCCACCTCTGATGATGCCAACCACATTCAGCACTGTTTGTTATTGCTCCTGCTAAGATACAGACGGGGCTGTCAATCACATTTTCAAGCCATGCTTTTACCCTGAAGGAGTTTGAGAGGGCCATGCTTTGAATACAGATTCACACGCATGAATACACATCACTAACATTTACATTATACATATTAGTAGGCCTGGAGTGTTCTTTCTGTAAATAGCAGCAGATTTTTGTAAATGTGAGCCGTTGCCACGGATGTGCCGCACATTCTGATGTTCTAATGCAAATCGGGCCACCGCTATAGTGTGACTCACTTCCCTGTTCTCCTTCTCACCTCTATCATCATGTTGTTTCATCCTCCTGAAACTAGGGGCTCATGTACAGACAAAAGGACAGGGATTTCTCGCCATCTGGCTGGTCACTCGCGCTTTGTTTTGATCCGTCCCGTGCCCACAAATCCACCGAGAGGTTATTCCCCAAAATGGTTACTTCGAGGGCAGCTGCACATAGTATTCTTGAAGATGTTTTGCCTGAAGAAGCATCTTGGATGAGAGGTGAAACGTCTTTAGGAAACCTACTATGTCCAGATGCCCTCAACATAACTATTTTTGGATTAAATAATCTAGACGACTGAAAACCTATGCAGACACCAGCAGTTTTTTGTTGTCCAAACCTTGTTAAAGTAACTAGTTTTTGCCTCTCATCATCATCTCATCATTACACATGTTTTTTTTTTTACTAGATGTTAATAAACCTGATTATATTGTATTGACTTATCATATTTGCTTTAGGGGCTCCTGCTATATTCATTTATGGATTTGACATTATATAAAAAATGATGCCCGCGTAGCTTTGCTGTGTGAATGCTGGAGTGTTTAGAGAGTTTACCATACTTGTGAATGATCAATGATTCATGCAGCATGAAAAAGCCCTCCACGGCCAACTGAAGTACTTTGAGAGCAGTGTGGCTCTGATATTTTAAACGCTCCACGGGGACATCTTGAGGATGTAAAGCATGATTACTGCAGTAGCTGAGTCATTAAATTCAATCTTCACCAGCTACAGAACTGCCTTTCTAGTCTGACGTTTGACCCCACAGTGGGGAAGGGAAAAGAGAATTTTTAAATGACTATTAATGGCGTGACAAAAATGCACATAGGACTCGGCCGCCTGCTGTGGTCCACCGGTTAACCTGCTGGTTCTCTTTTGGCTCATTTAGCTCACAACTCACTTAAGTATAACATACAAAAATATATTGTATATATTTTGTAAACTATGCCTTGAATGAAGAACATTTATCAAAAATGTCTCCATCGATGACTTGCAAATTCGATGATCAACCAACTATTAAGTCAAACGTCAACGTGATGCTTATATTCTCACTTGATTTTATTGAGATTTTGAAGTACATCTGTTACGCATGCATACGCTACATATAGGCATAGTCAAGGTTGAAGAGTTCCTTTTGACAACACAAAATATATCTTTTTCTAAAAAAAAAAAACAACTCTCATCCAAGTGGCGTCTTTAGTTCTCACCGCCGGTGGAGAAGAATTATACAATGTGAGTGTGAAAAAGATAGAAGGTGTTTCAGGTCCCTCCTGTTGGTGTTGGCCATGGTGGTCATCTGCAGAAATGTTTACAGTCGTTAGGGCAGTGCTTCTCAAAGTGTGGGGCGGGCCCCCCTGGAGGGGCACGGTGCAATGCTGAGGGGGCCCGTGTGACCCTGGGGAACATACTTTTTTTCCCGCCGTACTACAATAAAGTGTAATTGCACATCCTTGTAAGATGAACTATATCTCTTCCTTTTTGTTTTCTTTATGTTAACAAGGATTCGATGTTATGCAGAGGTGTACCTAGAACTATTTTATAGACAAATGCTAGTATTTGTAGTTGCGGCGGAGAGTGGGTGGTGGATGCGAATTGTTTTCTTCTTGCTAGGGGGGGCATGACAGAAAATAATTGAGAAGCACTGCATTAGGGGGATCTGATGTGCCATTGAAATCCTCATAAGAGTGATTAGGGTCAAATGTCTTTTGGGTTATAATGTGGTGTCTGAAGCAAACACGTTCCTACTGTATATACCCATGATATATGAACTGGGAACCAAAAAGGTTCTCACATTCACGTGTTTCCTCTGGTATGTTGTATCTGAACCAAATAGGTTAACCCATATCCATGTTTTCTCTCGTTTGCTTTACACCAGACATGAACTCAAGAGTCACAAGAAGTTTTGTAGGTTGGTCCCCATAAATTACCAAGATTCTATGTGATTCTTGACGTTCACTACCCAAAATACGACAGTTGCTTATAGAAAATGTCTAATGTGTTTAGAAGTGATTAACAGCATCATGTGGTTTGAAGTAAGATACCTCTTTAACCTAAAGTTCGGACATGGGAACCAGAAAAACAACACAGTACAAAGACTTGGGAAATATGGGAACCAAGAATCGACCAATAACAAGAGCTTACGTGTAACATATCAATCCAAATAAGAATATAAGCTGGCGGTCACGGGAGGAGACCGGTTGACCGGTTGTCTGACTTGATTCTGTACTTCTTTGCAATAAAGGAGTTCTAAGCAAGCGCTTCATCCATCATGTCCACATTCTACAGCGGAACCCTCAAGAACATCGCTTCCAGCTGCATCACTGTGTGGTGCGGAATCTGCACTAAACTCAGCCAGTGAGATTATTGGTGCACTCACTCAATTGTAAGTGATGGAAGAATCCTGCACACAATCTGTCCGGCTCCTGCCCTCTTACAAAAGACATGCAAGTGACCGTGGCTGCACCACCAGGGGCTCCAACAGCTACATCCACCAGGCTGCCAGGAAGCTTAGAATCTACACCTCCACAAGAAGAGAACTCCCAATAAAACAATTGGACTCATATGCTACATGGCCTTTCATTAAAACTGCTTACTTTTGCGTTATATACCATTCGTAAAGGCTGGTGCTCTTTTTACACCATCTGTTGATGATACATCATATGACTGAACTGTAGATCAGTTTTCCCCAACCGTTTTTTGCGCCACAGACCGATAAAAGATCTCCTAATATTTTCATGGACCGGTGGTTAAGTTGTGGCAGATAAATATCCCTAATTAAAAGTAACGTTACGGTGTTTTGAAGTATTTTCTTACCTATAAAATCTTCCTACCCACATTAACTGTGCATGGGCACAACAAGGATTTCTCAAGTGCCCACAGCCTATAACTTTCTGCTACCAGACCGGTATAAAAACAATCTTGTATCAATGACTCTGTGTCATATAGAGTTTATTGTTGTTGTTTTCAATGAGAAAATATTTCCTAATTAAATATAGTTCTATTATTGATAATGGAATCCTAGCCATTCTATTGTTAAGTACTTTAGTTGATGTGTATGAATCAAGTGTTAAGTAATAGCCAGATGGGGCCAAAAGGAAACATTATTTGTCTGCGGCTAGTTCACCCACAGAATGCACCGATACCGGTCCCTGGCCCAGTGGTTGGGTGGACTATTGGGCGGTAGACTATCCGCTCAGCTAATCTAATCTAGCCAGTTCAGCAGTCTCCATGACTGCCACCCAAATCACATTACACCAGACCAGCTCCCCACTTTGACAGAACCAAATAAACCCTATTTCGTTTCCTCCGTGTGTCTGATATATGTAGATAAAATAATTATATATATATATATATATATATATATAGACATATATATATATATTTATATACTGTATATATATTAACTAATCCTTTACATCTTCAATGTTATAATTCAATGTTATCTCATATGTAGGTTATAAGTTTACAGGGTAGGTCTTGGTCTCTTCATTATGGCTCACAACACATTTGTGTCCGGATTTAACACAACCATGTTTTTGAACTGTCCTATCAGCTTCAACACGACTGTAGACGACTAGTGTAGTCCATGGAAATGCAATAGATTTCCTACCAACAGGTTCAGTTCTCATATGTTGTGCAATGTAATATGTAATAATATGTATGTTCCTAGTTATGGCAAGAATTCTACATAGATTGAACCGAAAAAACAAACATAAGTTACAAGTATACCTATATACTGTACACTCTCTTTACAC
>JAFBJS010003503.1:69084-88654 GCA_016785265.1 Paraplagusia blochii | reverse complement strand
TCCTTTACATCTTCAATGTTATAATTCAATGTTATCTCATATGTAGGTTATAAGTTTACAGGGTAGGTCTTGGTCTCTTCATTATGGCTCACAACACATTTGTGTCCGGATTTAACACAACCATGTTTTTGAACTGTCCTATCAGCTTCACCACGACTGTAGACGACTAGTGTAGTCCATGGAAATGCAATAGATTTCCTACCAACAGGTTCAGTTCTCATATGTTGTGCAATGTAACATGTAATAATATGTATGTTCCTACTTATGGCAAAAATTCTACATAGATTGAACCGAAAAAACAAACATAAGTTGCTAGTACACCTATATACTGTACACTCTCTTTACACAGTGCCAACACATGAAACCTGTGGTCATGTACTGCATTTCCCAAGGATACATTGGTGTCTAGCCTAGCAGAGTGAAAGAAAACACCCTCTGGGTCTAGATTTTGAATGACCTGATGTTAAATACCTCCCTGTCGTGGTGGTAGAGGAGGAGGGGAATAATAATTCTGTACGGAGGCATGCATTTAATAACATTAGCGCAGCTGATAAATGAAGATTAACGACAGTTTTAAGGAACTTTTACTTTTCTCTTCTCCCCTCAGCCACTCCTGGCAAACACACAGCTGCGACAAGGTGCTTCATTTTCAGATCCTTTAAATAAGTGTTGTAATTATCTGCCTGTGTGTGAGGGGGAGCAAGGAGTCCAAGAAAGATTAATGTTGAGGAGGAGCCGGAGCCCCGATGCCGGTGAGCTTTTCCCTATTGTTGGGAAATGAATTGGAAAACCCCCTCTTCACTCCGGTTAACCTTTCTCTCCTGCGCTGTGGGAAAAACAACCCTCTAATGTCCATCCAATTTATCTCCTTAAATCTCAGCTGATACAAATAAAATGCGGTGAACCCAGTAAAGTGGAATTACATGGTTAAACAATAGTGAAAATCAACTTTTTCTGCCAAATATTAGAGTCAAATCGTATAGTTAATTTTAATCAATGTTGGGAGAACAATCCAGTGTCATGATTAGCATCATGTGTCCATGATTGTCATGCAATCAGCCTGATCAGCCTCACCTGTTTTCTCCAGCTTACACTCACGAGCAGAGTATTTGAGCAGGGCTTTCACTCATCTTGTTGTCAGATCGTCATACCTGTTGAATTGTTTGGACCTTCCTCCAACGACTGTCTTCAGGAACACTTCAGTTCTGCCTGTTTTCTGATAGTAATGGCGAAATGAAGCCTCATGAGGCTTGGAACCACTTGAGGTGGTTCGAGAAATGGTTCTTGTCTCGAAGCTTCACGTGCTCACCAATGTTCCCTCTAATTTTCATATGTCTGAGCAGACAGGCAACCTCCCTGAGCAAACTAAGGACCACTGTGAGCAACATTAGATATACACGCTGTGGACACACACACCAGTATCAAACCTGGAATCATAGCAAGTTTATTGGCTTTAAAAGAATCAAATGACAACAGACAACAATCCAAACTCCCATCTTGCGTCTTTCTACAATTCAGACAGCATTCAAATGACTTTTCTGCTGAATGTGACGCTTGACATAGTCCAACGTCCATTCAGTCCACACTTTTCCCTCCGCAAACTTGCCAACGAAAAAAAATCAGTTTCACCTCTTGTTCTTCCGTTCGTACAGGCTCAGACAGCCATTCCACCTTAAAACAACCACATTTATTTTTTTCACATTGGCTTTGTGAGTGGTTGTGCCACTGCCCGTTTGTTTCGCCATAATAAAGGGTTAGCATAGAGTTGATCCCTGTTTATTTCTCTCCACAGTCTATGCTCTACACTCAGCCGCCCAATAAGCTACATGCTAACCTACAAAACTGCGGCACTTACGCATAGAGCGCAGTTAATGACACTGATTGGCTGCGTATGTAAACACATATAAACCGCATCATATCATTAGCTGGACAGTGTTAGTTATTGTTTTACTGAAGTACCGCCTGTTGTCACATGCCAGTCAGTGAGTTGCATTACAAAAAAATAAATTCTTATTTCTTTATTTTATTTACAGTTCAGCTTGGATTTTATTTTATGCGCTGCATAGATTTGCTGTGCGCGGAGGACATGGGAGCAGTGCGTAATTGCGCAGGCGCACAGCTTAGAGGGATCGTTGGTGCTCACGACACCACCTACTGGCCAAGTGTATAATTACAGGCAACTATTGGCCCCTCCCCCTCGAGACAAATGAAGTAAGTCTCGATACGCGCTTTGCGGAAACGCCCCCTTCCTTGCTCGACACACACTTCGAAGCCCCGGCACATCCCGTAACATCACCACTGATCAGCCTCATCCTGCCTTTTTCAACAGACTCTTATGTCTCCAGGAGGAGAATTGTTTCATTTAAAGATATTTTTGCTGTAAAAGACTTTTGTTTTGATTCACACCTGAGTATCATGGAGGACGTTTCCTATGGACGGTCATTATTCGTTTTTTTTATCCTATGTTTTTTTTTGTGATTGGACACAGTTATGTTTTTCCTGGTCTGCAGTAAATTCATTAAGTTGTCAATCCCAGATATCTTGTGAGGTTTGTTTGTGTCCCTGCTGTCTTATCACACTCATCACAATCACCTGCAGGTCTGTCTTTAGTCTCACTAAGTCCCCAGGTACAGTGGACTATTTACACAGTATTCCTACCATTTGAACTTTGTAACGTCACAACCACAAACAAGTATATTTTATTGAAATTTTGTGAAAGACCAAGAGTAAAAAGAAAAATTTACATAATTTTATTCTCACGGCCAAATACACTAAAAATAAAAAGTGACTTATGTCATAGCTGCTGGCTGAATGCAACTCAAATTCATTGTATCCCTTATGTTTGAAGAGCACAGTCACTAAGTGAATGTGATCCATTCACAAACATTTAATTTAGTTCTGCAGAGACACACTGTGCCTGAAGGTGGCGGACCTCTGGCCTGGTACCATTTCACAACAAATGTTTTCATATCTGTTTTCTTCCTCCAATTAGACCCCGGGGGTAATGACAATAAAAAGCGAATTCCTCTATGGTTCCCTGTCTTTGTATTTGCATATAGCAAAAACATTGCAATAATAATAAAAACTATTTCTCATCACATAGCATTTTCCCCAAGTATTTCCTTTTCCCGGTGGTTTTTCCGTGAGTAAAAATGGGTCACCTTCCCTCTGTCAGGAATGTCCCCGGCAAACTTTCCCCAGAAATTTGCATGCATTTGCCTGCTAGGTTTTCTACCATCGAGAGGGGAGGGAGGATCCGAGGCTGTGGAAAAGTCATATTCAAGGATGAATTTTCTAGGGCTCGTTACGGGAAGGTTGATTTCACAGAGTCACAGTGGGCTTTAACTGCAGGATTGTACGGTGGTAATGATTTAACATTTCAGCAGATTGAACCAATCATTTTTTAGGTCAACGGCAAACCTTCAAACCCACGCATGCTGTGGTGAAATGAGTTCTGTAGCCAACAGGCTTTAAACCTACAAGGAGAATGAAGTCCATTGGCTACCAATGCAGTTTGTCACCAGTAAAATGAATCAGCGCCAGAGTGATACCAGAATGATGTTAACATACAGGCTACATAACAGGGATTGGTTTTGTCTACATTCTCTACCTGGCCCTTGTTTTACATAATTCCAGCTGACAGAAACACAGCGCCCCCTTCTTTGACACTGCCTGTATGTGTGTGTGTGTGTGTGTGTGTGTGTGTCAGCAGACTTTGAAGTGAGTCCATGATACACTTCAAACAGGATCACATAGACTTTGTACGTTTTTCAAGAGGAATTGAGGGCTTTTTTTATTCTACCTCCTGTTGGAGTACTTGCTGCCGTCTGTGTATTTTATGTCTCGTCTCCAACATGTCATCGCAAAGACGCCTTTTTAGAAGACACTGTTATGTAATTTAGTATCAAAAAAGAGTATCATGTGAAGCAGATGTGTAAATGGATTAATAGAAAAAAAAATAATTATACCAGAAAAAAAATGACACCGTATTCATGAGTATAGGTAGGTAGGTAGGTAGGTAGGTAGGTAGGTAGGTAGGTAGGTAGGTAGAAAGATGTGAGGGCCATGCCATTGCTTGGTGCCCCTCAGTGGTGCCTGGCAGTTGGTGGATTAGAACCTGGAACCTCTAGACCAGGCATGTCCAAACTGTTCCACAAAGGGCCACTGTGGCTGCAGGTTTTTGTTCCAACCAGGCAGCAGCACACCTGAGTTGACAGATTTAATCAACTGATTAACAGACAGTTGATTGGTCAAACTTTGTGATCTTGGTTGGTTGGAATGAAAACCAGCAGCCACACTGGCTCTTTGTGGAACAGTTTGGACATGTCTGCTCTAGACCTATATATGGTTCCTCAACCACTAGGCCATCTCTAACAGCATCATCATGGCTTCAGACATAAAAACATCAAGAGTCTGACTTTTACCTTGGAGCTGAAATGAAGAGGAAAAAGTTCCCCAAACAAGAACAACACAAATGTAAGAGAGTAAATGTTGCACAATCCAATATATTCCATGATTATTCCTTGTGGTCACCAACGTATTTCCATGCAAACCAGATGCTGTCTTTAAACACTGCTAGATATAGTATCTATAGACTATCAGGCCCTACAAGAACTTGAACTGCAAGGCCTGACATTTGACAGGAATGTACAGTCCCCTCCAAAAGTATTGCAAAGGACACGTGAATGTTATTCACTATTAATTAACTTTAAATATACAAAACTTATTTAGTTTAAATGAGTTTTATTAATATGTAATAATATATTTTCCAATACTTTGGCTCACTCCAAAAATAGATGAGCTCAAAGAAGTGGTGCTCTGTCCTGAGTTGTTGAATGCATCTTTATATCAATAGCATGATATAAATGCTAAAACTCTGGACTTTTGTCTCATATTCATCTTTTGATTAAAACCCAAGTATCAGTGTACAACAAAAACAAAGTACCTTGTTGTTTCAGTAATTTTAGAATTTGCAGTTGCCAATAAATGTATAGTCCAAGAAATGCAGCAATTCTGGTTATTGCAGATTTATCTTTGTCTATCCACAATGGCTCTCTTGATTATTTTTTAACTAAGCGATAAGTACTAAACCTGTTAGTACCCAACAGGGACAGGCATCTCTTGGGGGTTTTACTACGATCAATTTTTCATGGGTGACTTGGGAAAGCTTCAAGTTTCAATCCACCAGCTGCTACTGCGGTGCTCTGAGCATAGAACTGTCTTGAGTCACATGAATAACAGTGATCTCACCATCCACAGGAAGGCTCTCACTATGGTGCAATGTGATTTGAGTGGCAATCACTGCTGTCAATGGATAAGAGGATGAAGATGAAGAAGTCAATGTTCAGTTTTGATGCCCAGTATTAAAAAAAAAAAACTATAGAGAAGATCACATTTCAATACTAACTTGAAAATTGACCAGGGGATGATTTCTATAATAAATACAAAAAAGTTTGATTGTCCGTGAAGGTCATCCAGGTCATGGTCATGGTTAAAGAGTTAAGTAAGGCAACTGGACATTCAGATTTTTGGAAACCATTTCTCCTCTCATCTAAGAGGCTTCTTCAGTTCTAACTGTCAGTGGGGAGTAACAGAAATTATGTCCTGTGGGTGAGGAGAAAGGGGTGTTTCAAGTCCCTCCTGTTGGGTGGACCTGGGGACACCTGTGAAATGTGATACCAGGCGTGGATATTGATGGGTTGTCATTGTTGGAGTGGTTTTGGTTGAAACAGGTTGTTGAGAGCAGAATCTTTTGGGTATTGTTCCCAAAAGAGATTTGTAGGTGGGTGAGAGGTTGTGTCTCAAACCATCTCCTCTGTTGAGGGATGGTTTTTCGAGGTTGACAAAAATGGCTTCTTTAACACCTCTCTCAAACCATCTGTCTTCTCTGGTCAAGATCTGAACATCTTGGTCCTTAAAAGAGTGGTTGGCGGCCTTTAAGTGTAAGTGGACGACTGAGTCCACTTACACTGGTTTGTAAATGTTGCCTGGTTTGTCCACGGATCTGATGCAGAATTAAAATTCGCCTGAGTTTCTCAAAGACACCTGCGAGTAACGGAATAGCGACATTACCCTTTCTGTTGTCCTCTCTCTGTGCAGGCCTTTGCATACTGGTTTTTGTCCATTTGGGATAATAATAATAATAATAATAATAATAATAATAATAATAATAATACCATTCTTAAGGGATGTCTTGACGTTGTGCCTGTTTGTTTGTTTTTGTGGATAAAGATAATTCTGTCTAATTTGTCTTTTTTTGTAAGGTAAATCATTGTCCAAATGTCAGCCTGATATTATACAAAGGTGAGAAATATTTTCTATTCACCAGAGTTTCACCAGGCAGAAGCTTGGGCCTCATCTTTGAGGCGTTCAGTGTTATTACGCACTACTTGTCTTGTGTACAAGATCTGAAACCAAGTGAACAGAGGCGTGGCAGTTTGTGGTGTGTGTGTGTGTGTGTGTGTGTTCGGAACGTACCGAGGTGTAGAGGTAGCCCTCGCTGTTCATGGCTACGTAGAGACCAGTCTTGGTGCTCTGAATAGCCACTATCCTGAGACCCACAGGAATCAAGTTGAACTGCACTGTAAAAAGAAGAGAAAAAAGAGAAGACAGAGAATCAGATAACAGGGAAGTTAGGACAATCATTCTTCCCCTTAAATGATAGTTTTCCTTGTGGCATAGGGAGACAATTGCTTCCCTGCTGTCCCCTATTTCATCTTCCTCGGTGAACTGCATAGCTGTCAAAAGCTCAAGTAGGAAACATGTGAAAAAGAGAGGGGGGGGGATTATGTGAGGGAGATTTAAGAGGATCAGGTCTGGAATGAGATGGAGAGACAGAGAGAGTGATGGAGACAGAGGAAGAGAGACTGCTCTGTGAATACAGTACATTACAGCAACATTTTTTCTGAGCCTGCTGTGAATTCATTTTTCCCCACAATGACACATGGACTTGGCTGAGTCGCTGTCTCTCATCCTCTGCTTTTCCGAGCCGTGCAGAGCTCACTCCATGAATGCTTTTCAACCTGACCACCAGTCTGATTATGAAGCATGTGAGCACACGATTGGTGTGTTTGGTTCATCGGTTCAGTTGTGCCAGTGTTGTAATGTATGTTAAAACAATTAGAAAAATACTTTCCCGACCAGACTCCGAAAAGAGAAGAGTAAGAGAGTCAGATTCTGTCTCCTCTTTCAAAGTGAGACTTAAATCCCACCTCTTTAGTATGGCCTACAGCCTAAATTAGATTAGGCATGCCCCGAAAAAAATGCTGCTATTGGCCTAGACTGCTGGGGGGCTTCTTAATTTCATCTAGCACATATAATGAGTACATTAACTCTGCGGCCCTATTCTTCTACCCTGTTCTAAAATCACATTTCCAACTGGTCCCACTCTTTGATTCTGCTGCCACAAATGCACGGGACAAGCACAAGACAGAAGGGAGGACTCGGCCATCTACAAGGCTAAGACCAACTAGGACTGAACTCTTACTTTTCGTTGTTTTTTGTGTATTGACCTTGTAAACTGCGTGTTCTGAGTAAACTATTGCACGTCTGTCTGTCCAGGGAGTGAATCCGTCTCATGTGGTTCTCCCTGAATTTTTTATAAAATTTGATTTGATTTTGATTTGATTTATGGACAAGTCACATCTTCTTTAATTTTATTTCTGTGTGTGGTTTAAAATGAAAAGTATTAACACCAAAATGGCACACTTTGCATTTACAGTAAAGAACCGACTAACAGGGCTATGTTTAGAAACTGCTCTGTCTGCAAAATAATTGGATGCTATGTTATCACATGGGGATAAAATTTGTTTTTAGTCTTAATACCGGCTTGAACTAAATTCTAGGGACACAACTACCCTCTCATCTCAACATAGTTTTAGTTTTAACATGAATTTCTTCTTCTTCTTCTTTTCTGTTCTGTTTGTCCCTTTTTCAGGAGTTGCAAAAGCAACTCGGAATTCACATTTTCCATCTCACCCTGTCCTCTTTATCTTCTACTCTAACTTCAGCTACCTCCATGTCCTCCTTCAATGCATGCAACAGTCTCATCTAGGATCATTCTATCACCAGTGTATCCACTGTCCCTCCTCTGGACATGTCCAAACCATCTCAATCTAGCTTCTTTAGCCTTTTCTCCAAACCTTTCTGTCTGTGTTGTCCCTCTAATCACCTCATTCCTGATCCTGTCCATCCTTGTCTCTCTTAAAGACAATCTCAGCATCTTCACCTCTGACACCTCCAGCTCTGTCTGTCTTCTACCTATTCCTAGTGTCTCTAATCCATCCACCATGGCTGGTCTCACAACGGTTCTATAAACCTTTCCCTTCACCTTAGTTGACATTCTTCTTTCATAACATAGTTTCAATATACATTAATTATTAGAGGAAATTATAACAGCATGATTAATTTGAAACTTCTGTAGTTACACCTTCCGTCTCCCTCTCTCCCTCCCTCCATCATTGTCTCTATCCTGAGGGCCCTGCTTCTATTTGCTGGATCGATCCCTGCATCTCAAATACTTCAGTTTCGCAAATGAACAAAGTGTCACCAAAGACCAAGGCTGGGATGATAAATAGTGAAGCACACGCACACGCACACGCTCACACACACACACACACACACACACACACACACACACACACACACACACACACACACACACACACACACACACACACACACACACACACACACACACACACTTGGTTTTCTGCAGAGCTGATGACCCCACATGACCAATTCCACACTGAGTGAGCAACACCGCACAGGACTTTCTCCATTGCATTTGCTCTGCTGGACAGTCTGCTGAGTTTATTGACTTTTCATCAGTTGTATTTTTACCAAAAAGTTTAATAGCAGTAAATTGTAAAAAATAAAACAAACAAAAAAAAGAACACATCACTGGTAACCAGTGTTAGGCAATTTACTTTGAAAAAGTAACTTGTTACTCTACTAGTTACTGCTCTAAAAAAGTAACTAGCTATGTGAATAGTTACTAAATTATTAAAGTAACTAGTTACTTTACTTTAAAAACACATTAAACAGTTTAGTGTGGTGTTCTATAGCAACTATCATAATGAAATCTATTGTCTTTCTTGTGGGTGTGTGCTGCTGCACCGCGTCACCTGTGTGTGTGTGAGACTGTTTATTTCCCTATAAGGCAAGAAGCCCGCCCAGGTCTCTTTCTGATTGGCTTAGCCTGAAATGTTAACCTATGTTAACCGATCATGCTAATTTTCATCGCAATGATTTACATAGTGCTCGGCCGTCTTCACACCATGACTGTGAAGAGTTACCACGCACAATGAGATGCAGAAGACAACTCCCCCTGCCACCCAGTCTTCTATCTGGCTGAGAAAAATAGTCTAATGGTCCATAAATCGTAACTAGTAACAAGCTAATATACACAAAAGGAACATTAACGCCGTTACTGAATAGGAAAAATAACCATTCAGACGCGTAACGTCAATAGTTACTTAGAAAAGTAGTTGCCTTAGGCAACGGTGTTATAAGTGACGCATTAGTCCCAATACTGCCGATAACAAATATGTGTATATATTAACTAAAATGTCTTTGGCGTATGGCTGTGCAAATACCTGATGTTTTATTTCTCCTTAATGATGATAGTGCCGTGATAGAGTCGCAGTCCATGAAGACGAGCCAGTCATTTGACAAATTGGTTTCTCTCAATGTCTGTTATGCGTGATAAAATCAAATGGCCACTAAAAGTTTTCTATCAAAATTACATCCATTAAAAGCTTGACGTTTTGATTTCTTTCCCTAAACTCTCTCTATTAGAGTTCTCAATCATATGGAATAAAACATAGAACTACCAAAAACAAAAGTGTTTTATCACTTTTCTTCTCTTTTCCACTTCAACTGGGGAAGCTCCTTAATCAAAAGGTGTTTCTTAGCAAGACAGAGGACACAGACGGTGTGAGATAAATACCAGAAAAGAAAAGAAACCATTTGAGATGTGAGATTGTTACAATAAATAAAGAAAGAAACTGTGAAGGCAACTTATGTGGGTTATGTAGTAGAACACACTGAAACACTGCAGAGGGCATCTGCAGGTCGGTACACAGTGATCCTGCTCTAATCCTGCGCCATAATAGAAGATTAGAGTCATCACTGTGAAATCATTCAGAGTTCAACCTCTGTATAGTCATGTTTTTTTTTTTAATTCTGCTTTATTTGTGAATGACTAAACATTCACAAATAAAGCAGAATGCTACGAGCGCTTACTCTTACGCTTACTCGCCTAGCCAATCTTTATCACCATCACCATATATAAATACATATATATATATACATATATAAATACATATATATATATATATATATACACACATACATACATATATACATATATATACAGTTTCCTGCTCCATGGCCCCCGTCAACAAATTGATGTTAGACACACGCGCGACATTGGCCGCTTCCGCCCACTAGAGCAGCGAGCCAATAGACACATATATACATCTATTCACACATGTCTGATTGGAGGTTGTGTTTCTTGGGGCGTGTGTGAACCCGTGATGTGGGCTGATTTGATTGGAGTTCGGGTTGAGGGTTTTAATCTGCTATGAGCAACATGGCAGACAACACAGACGAAACGTACAGCGTTTTGGACATTTGTTTTTTTCAAGGATGGAAAGATGGACAAAAGCCTCGCGATTTACCAACTCTGTAGGTACACTGGAGGTCCAACAGACCTTAGCAGTCCCCCGGAAAAAAAATATTTGGTTAATATTAGATTCACAGCTCTCCTTTATATTTGGCCATATTGACCAATTGTGTAAAGAAAAAAAAAAAAGTTAAATCTTGCAAATATTCATGCAATTTGAAAGGAGATGCCAGATGAAGCCGAAGTAAATCTTAGTTGTAAAAAAGTGTTTGCATATGTATTTTCTATTGTATATATATTGTGTGCTTCTTGCCTTTTAACATCATGACCAGGGGACTACAGATGAAAACTAGCCTTTGGCTAATTCTTTCTTTTTGTGTGAAAGAATGTGTTCATGAAAATAAATGTTCCCATTTTAAATAAACTAAACTAAAAAAAAATCTGGCAGCTGTATAATGTTGTTGAAAGCAGAGTTGCAATTTTTTTTACAAGATTCAAAAAACTAATCGAACTGAACCAAATTGGATTGAACTGGATCATGTTTTTTTTTTATGAATCGTTCAGATCGTAGCTTGTGTATCGAGATATAAATCGGATTGTTATCTGAGTTAATCGTCACACCCTTAATATATATATATGTGTGTATATATATATATATATATAAGATCACCCGTGAACAGTTTATTTGCGATGTGTCATTGTTGTTGTGTTGCTGTTGTTTTGCTCTATTTCATGTGTGGCAGAACCACCATCACCTCCACCTCCCCCGGAGCCCAGATTCTTTTGATTGATGTAGATTTCCCCCTAATTATCACAGTGCATCGTCTTGAAGTCAGTGATCTGATATTGCGTTTGAAGTATACTTTTCATTAACAGCAGACCTTCACTGCTCTCTGGAGGAACTTGAAACATCTGCTCTTGTTCTTATCTTTTATAGCCACCATTCACGGCGCTGACTCATTCAGGCACACAACAGCCCAGCCAACTGCCTGCCCATCTCCTCTATAACCTAAAGGCAGATACATCTATTTTATATTTATGTTTTGATGATCCACCAGCTGGATTTGATCTGCCGTAACCATTTTTTCTGGCCTCATAAATCAATATGTGCCAATAAAATCAAACCCGTCAGAGTTTAAATACCAACGTCTGTGCAGCTGACACTGATGAGTCCAACTTATTTTTCTTGGCCTTATACCAAACGATACCTTTTTTTAAGAGAAATAATAATCAGGGCTATCATTTTGGAAGCAAAATAAAATATTTCATAAACATATTTTATAAATGTTTTATTAATTCTTTCCTAAGATGAATTTGAGATAAAGGTGTTTTTAACATTGAGTTGAAACATTGTACTACAGTAAAAACTATACAGAAAAAATATTTTTCTCCAAATCAGTGTTTTCCCTGTCCTCTGTATCTTCAACTCCAACTTCAACTACCTCTACGTCCTCCCTCCATTGTATCCATCAATCTCCTCTTTGTCTCCTACCTAGTAGCTCCATCTCAAGGATTATTCTCCTACCAATGTATCCACTGTCCACTGTCTAATCACCTCATTCCTGATCCTGTCCATCCTTATCTCGCCTAAAGTGAATTTCAGCATATTCAACTCCTCCATGTCCAGCTCTGTCTCCTGTCAAATGGTCTTTGTCTTTGACCAACAGTAGTCCAATTTCCAACAGTACCCTTTAGGACAAGCCTGGGCAATTATTTTGACTCGCGGGCCACAGGTGGCACTAAGATTTGAGTCACTGGCCAGATCAGAATCAGAAACATTGAGTATTTGTGTGATCTGAATAAAGGCAATTTTTAGCCTTTTCAAGACTATCTATTGGGGAAAAGCTGGCTTTGAAGGGAAAAGGTAGAAGGCTAACGATAATATAAATTAAAAATATAATTTGGACAAGTGGGGCGGGCCAGATTAAAACGCCAAACGGACCGCATCCGGCCCCCGAGCCTTATTTTGCCCAGGTCTGCTTTAGGATAACAACACTGTTGGCGGTAATTGTTAACCCAGGCCCAGACTGACCCAGTATGGAAATAGTTTGGCTTAACCTGTGTATTTGTTTTTAACAAAGTTTAACAAAGCTCCCCAGCCGTAATGCCATAATGGAAAAAAAAAACAACTCCAGACAGATTCGTAATAGATGCACAAATAAACTGGTTCCAGGAAATAACACATTTCCTCTGTTTGAATTGTAGAAGACAAAAAAACTAACTGTGTCGCTTTGTATCAGTGTCACACAAAACAGATTTCTGCTATCTCTCCATTTTCTCACACTGTCAAAGGAATGGACTTTAAAGACTCAATACAAGATTAAATGATTTGTGGCTGAGCTTCACGCCTGATTTCCCCGATGGTCAACGACTCTGAAGACGACTACCTCTTATTTAACTTGGGCTCCTTCCCTGAGGCTTTCCTCTCCTTATCGCTCTTCCTTTCAGTCCATCTCACCTTTTTTTTTCTTCCTTTTTTTCTCCTCTTCCGCTCTCTCTGTCTCTCTTGGGTGCTCTTGGACTTTCTTTGCCTTGTCAGAAAGTACCAACTGCTCCCTATCACAGTCAGGAATCTTTAGTGCATTTCACACCTTTTCTCCGCTCTAGTTGTCCTTTTTCTTTTACTTCTAGAAAGTCATGTTAGCTCTTAGAATTTTACTCAGACTTCACATGCTCTTTCCCCACACTTAGACAGATTTCTTCAGTTGCAGATTTTGCCTTGGACTAGCCAGATATCTATGTTCTTTTTATGCAATAAATGTTCTCAATATTGATGAATGGACTGGTCAAATTCAACAACAGCAGAGACAGTGTTGGTTTCAGGAGTGTTAGAACTGCTATGGATATGTGGGGCTATATATAAGATCTCTTTATACGAGGGATGGACAGGATCAGGAATGAGGTGATTGGAGGGACAACACAGACAGGAAGGTTTGGAGAAAAAGACATGACATGTCCAGAGGAGGGACAGTGAATACATTAGTAGAAGAAAGATCCTAGAAATGGATCTACCAGGTAGGAGACAAAGAGGAGATTGATGGATGCAGTGAGATATGGAGGTAGTGAGGGTTGGAGAAGAAGATACAAAGAACAGGGGGAGATGGAAAATGTTGACTCGCTGTGGCAACCATTGAAGAAGGGACATTTACTTCTCTATATATTGTGGTGGAGAATTGTGTATTATGAACAGACAAAGTGTTATGAACAGACACTGATGTGCCAGGGTCATTGTAGAAGTGCAGAAAGTTTAGTATCCGCGGTATGTGAGGCAACAGAGATTGGCAACTGGACACAAGACGCATTCTCAAGACCAATTAAGACACAACATAAACTGACGCCTACATAAAACTAACAAGATGTAGCCATGTCCATGTCAAGGTGCATGAGCACAACATTGTACATTTCAACGGTCTGACGAATGTCTTGAATGTCTTGTAATATGACTGTCTCGGAATATCCAAAAAACTGTATAAGAAGAGCACGCCTGTATCAGTATTCAGGGATTTGTTGGTGAGACTGCTGATGAGTTGATTCGTGTTGGACCTCCCGTGGACCGGAACCTTTGATCCAATAAATCCCACGAGACGGAGAAGTGTGTCCTGGCCTGCTTATTTGTAGACAACGCTTTCTACAATAATATCAATTTATCTTTTCAGATTATTTTATAATTGTAATCCAGTCTTAATTAAATGGCTCTTGACTTAGCTAAAATAAGTCAAGACACCAATGATTCATCTCCCCTGCTTCGTAGTCCCAGTTTTAACACATGATTTATATGTTATCCCAATCTAAGAGAGGAAGACCATAAAACAAAGTCAAATTAACATTTAATTTATATATATGTCAATGCTATTGATAGCACCCCAGTTGGGGTAGATCATATTCTAAACTTTTGACTCAACCAGTTTTTTCTTTTTTTTTTTTTTTCATGCAATTCCTGCAACTAGCAAGTACTATAGATAGTACTCACCATCACTGACTATAAGCAAATATATGTCATAAAATTGGGAGCATTCTGAAAGTGGTGCCTATTACTTCTTCTTTAAATAACCCTCCACGTTATAAACTATCACCAGCTCACAGTACTGACTTAAGTCACCTAAAAACCCCAAACTACATAGAGAACTGAGCAATAAATTTGTTCACAAACTGCATGACTGTAAAAGTAGGCAAAGGGCCATAAAAACAATAATAGCCCAATAAAACATGAGACAATAAAAGGTGAAGAAGCCCCGCACACACTCACCATCGACAGATTAAAGTGTTCGGCACTAAGAGTAAAAACGTCGGCAAAAAACAGAAGATTAAGCAAGACATAATAAAGTAGCTAAAATGTGCAGAAACACGTCCTCGGCCACAGAAGTGATGATAAATCTCCACTCACTCGTCTCTAACATTCTGGCCTCCTCTCAACTCAGCTTCAACTTCATTACATAACTGACTGGAGAGCCAAGTGCGGAGAAAGTTTGGGTCCTCTGACCTCCCGCCAGAAGAGGGAGACATAGAGTACAATCACATCAGTCACGTTTTAGCTCCTTCCCCAGATCGGCCTTCACTCCCTCCCTTCTCTCTCAGCTCTGTCCCCTTTGCTCTTATTTTCTCTCTCGCCTTCTGCCAAGCAGTCGTGTCTTGCTGGCTCAGTTCTTTTCCCCCTCTGGCATATTTCACCCTGCCTTCCTTCTCTTCCTCTCTGATTACCCCTTTCCTCTGTTTTACCTTCCCTTTGTTGTGTGTTTCCTTTAATATCGGGACAACTCCAGCTTCCTGACAACTTCCTCTACGTTGCCTAGTTATGGGGAGCCCTGAGGGAACTTAGTTTAGAAAAGTAGTGATAAAAGTGTTCCAAGACCACAACAAAAACCAATCTTGTCGCATTTTATTTCACCAGATCCCCTCAGGGTTTGCATGTACCTCCTCCTAAGTTTTGTTCCAGCGTCAGCTTTAGCTCTTTCATGCTCAGAACTCTTGACAGGAGAACAGGAAAGTAAAAGTACAGCAAGGCCAGGGCAGATCTCAGAAACTCCCTGGTTTCACTGTATAAGACACAAGACAGCACCCAAACCGTCGGCCATTTTGTATTCTGGTCCAGGCTAAGAATGCTTTATAATAATATAATCAAAAGGCAGTGACGTGCAGTGAGGTCCATGTCTGGTGAGACAATGACCCACAAATATATGAACCCTAAGGCAGTCGGCACCAACAATCGGGCTGCGGGCCAGTACGGCCCCCTGGGTCAATTGGTCAAAAGTACAATATTTCTACCTTATTTATTAATTGACAGCAAACTTATATTGAAATGTTGAGTATTATAAACGTACAAAATGGTGGACAATTCTGAGAATAATTACCCAAAGCCATGTCACAACAATCTCTTGTCCTGTCCTCCAACACATGCACTCTCCCAACACTTCCTCATTCCCCCCATACTCGTAACTTTTTACTACTCATAGCAAAAAACTTGCCTCTTGTCAGTAGGTGGCGACATTGCAGCTCATCTTATTAATCAGGGGAATGTATGCGAAATGCTGCCAGCAACTTAAAAAATAGGGTCCCTTAGGGTGAGCTTGGCAGAAAATAATAAAGAAACTAAAGAATAAAGAATACTTTACCCTTTACCTAAGTCAGCAGGGGGCGTTAAACTTATTTATCTACCACGCCCCCTGTATTTAAGAAAACACTTATACAACCATATTTTTTTTCTCATGAAATTGACTGAGCAACTTATCTAATAAGGTGGACTTTATGTGTGGATCCTGTTTTTTTCTTTTTTAAATCTTGATGGTAACTGTCAAAATGTTTAAGTACCAGTTTCTTACTCTGTCTTCCCTTAGCACCAAGTTATACTGTACTGCACTATGTTTTGATACCATGATGTGATATGTACTGGGTTCTAATGTAATGTGTGAGGACCTCAGAACTGCTTCTGTTTAACTGACCTACAAAGTGGATTTCAAAATCATGGCTAGAATCCATCTCTGAACATCCAAGTAACAGCAACAAGACTGACTCAGATAAAAACGAGATAGACGAGTGAAGAGAGACAAGTGAGGTTTTTTTGTCTTTTACAAGACTTTTACAACAGTCTTGAGAGTTGTTCTGACGGCGTTGAATAAAGTACAACTAATCTGACAATTTCCTGTTGCCTAATGCACCTTATAATCCAGTTGTGCCTTATGGTCTGAAAAATAAAGTCCATGTTTTATTTTAGAACTGTGGTATCCCGCTGTCTTTTTCAAACCCCATTGTTTTCCCCTTTGAGAAAAAAAAAAGTTATATATTACATTGCCAGCTCTCAGAATATCCAGCGTCTGCCAAAAAATGCTGTTAGTATTACGGTTGACAAAAACAAACAGGTTTTGGGTGGGAGAGTGCTACAATTTATACAATATACTGTATATATATATATATATATGGCAGATTTGACAAGAGAGCAGCCAGTTGTTTATCGAAGTATTCTGTTACTCGGCCACTTAGGTTTCATGTGGAAGAAAAACGATTGGCTCAAGTTGATAAAGCTGCGATTAAATGGAGTAAAGCTGTTTTCTTTCGTTCAATGAATTACAAATGTGGCTTTTTGGGGCCTAGCAAATGAGGAAAATTAATTCAAGCCCTAGAGATTTTAATATACATTTAGATATCTGTTGCATTATCTGCAAAATCTCAGAAATAGTATACTTATTCAGCTTGTTGTCGTTTTTGAGGCCGGATCAACACTATCTGAGGGTCCCGGTCAAGGCAGGTGCACCGAACTTCATGTTGACTCTGCGTCAACATCAAGAGTGGGTGCTATTGTTCTGAAGTATTTTCCTACCCCTAATATTTTCCTACCCATAGCAAAAACTCATAGTCCTACCTGAAGTTCCTCCAACCCATAATATCTTCCTACCCTCTGTTTTGAAGGTGGTAGGATTTAGTGGTTTTTGGAGGAGAGCAAAATGAGTATAGGTAGACTACTTCCACTAATTTTATGCACTTGACATCAGCAACTCAGGCTGCCTCTAGTGGTAAGGCTTGGGTCTGCAGTGCATTCTGTTAATCTGGCCTTGGTTCCCGTTGATTTTAACCAACATACAAACAATGAATTCTTAAGATTTCGCACCTAAAGTTCTGCACAAGACTTGTAAACATGTGCATCAGTCGTAGCATGATGAGTGAAATCCCTGTTTTAACAAAATAGAAATGAACCAATTGGCTCTTTGTGTTTTGATACACTGCTCTCTGCAGTCAGGTAGATGTTTGTGCTGCTGATTGATGCTCACATTCTATGATGTCAATCTCTCTGTCATTCCGCCAGAATAATCTAACGACCATTAATAAATTATTGGACTCAATAAAACGTCAGCAATTTATGAGTTTGGTGAGCGCCACCTGTCAGCCTCTCTGTTAACTATTATTGTCCCCTGGTATTGCACAGACTCCGGGTCAGCCCTAAACCACCTCGAGCGATCGATGGAATAACAGGTATGGGTTTTGAGAGGTGAGTCCCACATCGACTGATGTTAAAAATGTTCAACACATCAGAATTGCTTTGACACAACTTTTTTTTTTTTTTGCAACTGTCGGGAAACCAGCTTTTGTTTGCTGTTCGATGTTTATATGCAGCATTGTTTGTCTGGACGTAGGTGTTTCTGTTGCATAAGAGAGCAGCAGGTCTAATCAGTTACAGTGCTGCTATTTGCAGATACTGAGAGTCTCATTTCACTAAACTGATGTGATTGGAAGATTTCAAATCCCACGGGGTCGTCTGCAACACAAAGGTTTACTCTATGGTTTTATATAAAATCATAACTACTGAAGTTTTGTTCTTATTTTTAATTTATAAGGGCAGGAAACATTCAACTATATTATCTTTTTAAGACCAATGGCAGGGGAGAAGTTCATTTTGATGTCTTTATAAAAAACACCAATTAGAAAAGACTTTAAATCTTAATTCACATCTTGGTATAGAAAATAAGAGATGCAAGATTTGCTTTGACAAGCTAAATTGATGCTTTTGCAGGAAAAAAAAAGGCTGCTTTGCCACAGAAGGGAGATCAAGTAACACAATATTGATCTGCGGTGGTGTTGGAGGGACTCCATGAACTCATGGTGTATGCTGTTTTAGATCAGTAATCAGCAGGGCACTAACCTCTAACAGATGGATAAAACCTGCGGTGAGTGACGAAGGAAAGAGGAAAAAAAATAAATAAATAAATAAAAAATTAAATCGCCACAATGATTTCAGTTTAAACTTTGCTTCACGTTCTCTCTGAAATGTCGTCAACTACAATTCTTCCTCTATGTCTGATATTTTTTCTTGGCGATCACGGTCACTTCTTTGTCAACTTTGACTTCTTTCATTGTAAATGTTCTTGATGGTGGCAAAAAATTGACGACTTAACGCTACTGTAAAGCCATCAATGTCTTGTTATATCTTTATTCTTCTGACTATTTATTGTTCCCATTGTGATTTAGGGAAAGAATTAGAAAGAAATACTGCCATGCCATAGTGGGTCAACCTAGATAATTTTTGGTTTAATTTGTTAGAAAATGGTGGAGTTTCAAGATTTCACTGACTTGCATATGAAGTGGTTAACTATAACTGTGTTGAGAACGAAAATAAAATATGTAAAAGACCCCCAAAAATATTTTGATATGCGTTTCTAGTAACATGAAAAAGATATAGGTTAAGTCAATTAAAATTTTATGATTTTTTTTCATAAATTAAACATAAGACAATAATTTGCTATCTTGTTTATGCAGGAAAGGCTGTAACGTGAACCCTATGAACAGTTTATCTCCATCCAGTGTCACCAAAATACACAATCTCAATTAGTTACAATAAGCTAACTGAGGAAAAAAAAAAAAAAAAAAAAAAAAAAATTGTCGCAAAAAATCCAGCCCAATTTTTACGATGAGCAATGAAATGTGACACAGGCCAGATTAAGAGTGGATAGATAATTA